>JAHIAM010005811.1:0-41678 GCA_021605205.1 Aegilops longissima | reverse complement strand
GACCCCAAAACAGTGAGTAATAGTCCACAAACGGGCCGAATCGCCAAAACTGTGAGTGTTGATGACCGACACATAAGCGCACCTTGGGGTTCAACAACTATGGAAATCACTCCTAAACCCCAAAATAGTGAGTAATAGTCCACAAACGGGCCGAATCGCCAAAATCGCGATTGTTGATGACCGACACATAAGCGCACCTTGGGGTTCAACAACTATGGAATGTCTCCGGACCCCAAAACGGTGAGTAATAGTCCAGAAACGGGCCGAATCAGCCAAAACTATGAGTGTTGATGACCGACACATAAGCGCACCTTGGGGTTCAACAACTATGGAAATCACCCGGACCCCAAAATAGTGAGTACTAGTCCACAAACGGGCCGAAATCGCCAAAACTGCGATTGTTGATGACCGACACATAAGCGCACCTTGGGGTTCAACAACTATGGTAATGACTCAGACCCCAAAACGGTGAGTAATAGTCCATGAACGGGCCAGAATCGCCAAAACTATGAGTGTTGATGACCGACACATAAGCGCACCTTGGGGTTCAACAACTATGGAAATCACTTCGGACCCCACAAAATAGGTGAGTAATAGTCCACGAAACGGGCCAGAATCGGCCAAAACTGCAAGTGTTGATGACCGACACGTAAACGGACCCCGGGTTTGTTAATCATGGAAATCACTCAAGGACCCCAAAACAGTGAGTAATAGTCCACGAAACGGGCCGAATCGCCAAAACTATGAGTGTTGATGACCGACACATAAGCGCACCTTGGGGTTCAACAACTATGGAAATCACCCCGGACCCCAAAATAGTGAGTACTAGTCCACAAACGGGCCGTAATCGCCAAAACTCACATTGTTGATGACCGACACATAAGCGCACCTTGGGTTCAACAACTATGGTAATGACTCAGACCCCAAAACGGTGAGTAATAGTCCACGAAACGGGCCAGAATCGCCAAAACTATGAGTGTTGATGACCGACACATAAGCGCACCTTGGGGTTCAACAACTATGGAAATCGCTATGGGACCCCACAACGGTGAGTAATAGTCCAAGAAACGGGCCAGAATCGGCCAAAACTGTGAGTGTTGATGACCGACACGTAAGCGCACCTTGGGGTTCGTTAACTATGGAAATCACCGGGACCCCAAAACGGTGAGTAATAGTCCACGAAAACGGGCCGAATCGCCAAAACTGCAAGTGTTGATGACCGACACGTAAACGCACCCGGGGTTTGTTAATCGTGGAAATCACCCGAGACCCCAAAACAGTGAGTAATAGTCCATGAACGGGCCAGAATCGCCAAAACTATGAGTGTTGATGACCGACACATAAGCGCACCTTGGGGTTCAACAACTATGGAAATCACCCCCAGACCCCAAAATAGTGAGTACTAGTCCACAAACGGGCCGAATCGCCAAAACTATGATTGTTGATGACCGACACATAAGCGCACCTTGGGGTTCAACAACTATGGTAATGTCTCCGGGACCCCAAAACGGTGAGTAATAGTCCACGAAACGGGCCAGAATCGCCAAAACTATGAGTGTTGATGACCGACACATAAACGCACCTTGGGGTCCAACAACTATGGAAATCACTGGGACCCCAAAATGGTGAGTAATAGTCCAAGAAACGGACCAGAATCGCCAAAACTGCGAGTGTTGATGACCGACACATAAGCGCACCTTGGTTTCAACAACTATGGTAATGACTCAGGACCCCAAAAAGGTGAGTAATAGTCCACGAACGGGCCGAATCGCCAAAACTATGAGTGTTGATGACCGACACATAAAAGCGCACCTTGGGGTTCAACAACTATGGAAATCGCTTCCAAGACCCCAAAACGGTGAGTAATAGTCCAAGAACGGGCCAGAATCGCCAAAACTGCAAGTGTTGATGACCGACACGTAAACGGACCCTGTGGTTTGTTAATCGTGGAAATCACCCGAGACCCCAAAACAAAGTGAGTAATAGTCCATGAACGGGCCGAATCGCCAAAACTGTGAGTGTTGATGACCGACACATAAGCGCACCTTGGGGTTCAACAACTATGGAAATCACCCGGACCCCAAAATAGTGAGTACTAGTCCACAAACGGGCCAGAATCGGCCAAAACTGCGATTGTTGATGACCAACACATAAGCGCACCTTGGGGTTCAACAACTATGGTAATGACTCCAGGACCCCAAAACGGTGAGTAATAGTCCACGAAACGGGCCGAATCGCCAAAACTATGAGTGTTGATGACCGACACATAAAGCGCACCTCGGGTTCAACAACTATGGAAATTGCTTCGACCCCACAACGGTGAGTAATAGTCCAAGAACGGGCCAGAATCGCCAAAACTACAAGTGTTGATGACCGACACGTAAACGGACCCTGTGGTTTGTTAATCATGGAAATCACCAAGGACCCCAAAATAGTGAGTAATAGTCCACGAAACGGGCCAGAATCGCCAAAACTGTGAGTGTTGATGACCGACACATAAGCGCACCTTGGGTTCAACAACTATGGTAATGACTCAGACCCCAAAACGGTGAGTAATAGTCCACGAACGGGCCAGAATCGCCAAAACTATGAGTGTTGATGACCGACACATAAGCGCACCTTGGGGTTCAACAACTATGGAAATCGCTTTGGGACCCCAAAACGGTGAGTAATAGTCCAAGAAACGGGCCAGAATCGGCCAAAACTGCGAGTGTTGATGACCGACACGTAAACGGACCCCAGGGTTTGTTAATCGTGGAAATCACTCCAGGACCCCAAAACAATGAGTAATAGTCCACGAAACGGGCCAGAATCGGCCAAAACTATGAGTGTTGATGACCGACACATAAGCGCACCTTGGGGTTCAACAACTATGGAAATCACTCGACCCCAAAATAGTGAGTAGTAGTCCACAAAACGGGCCAGAATCGCCAAAACTGCGATTGTTGATGACCGACACATAAGCGCACCTTGGGTTCAACAACTATGGTAATGACTCCAGGACCCCAAAACGGTGAGTAATAGTCCACGAAACGGGCCAGAATCGGCCAAAACTATGAGTGTTGATGACCGACACATAAGCGCACCTTGGGGTTCAACAACTATGGAAATCGCTTCGGGACCCCACAACGGTGAGTAATAGTCCAAGAAACGGGCCAGAATCGGCCAAAACTGCGAGTGTTGATGACCGACACGTAAACGGACCCTGTGGTTTGTTAATCGTGGAAATCACCCAGACCCCAAAACAGTGAGTAATAGTCCATGAAACGGGCGAGAATCGCCAAAACTGTGAGTGTTGATGACCGACACATAAGCGCACCTTGGGTTCAACAACTATGGAAATCGCCGACCCCAAAAACGGTGAGTAATAGTCCAAAAACGGGCCAGAATCGCCAAAACTGCAAGTGTTGATGACCGACACGTAAACGGACCCTGTGGTTTGTTACTCGTGGAAATCACTCAGACCCCAAAACAGTGAGTAATAGTCCATGAACGGGCCGAATCGCCAAAACTGTGAGTGTTGATGACCGACACACAAAGCGCACCTTGGGGTTCAACAACTATGGAAATCACTCGGACCCCAAAATAGTGAGTACTAGTCCACAAACGGGCGAGAATCGCCAAAACTGCGATTGTTGATGACCAACACATAAGCGCACCTTG
The DNA here is from genome assembly GCA_021605205.1 of Aegilops longissima. Classification (NCBI taxonomy): domain Eukaryota; kingdom Viridiplantae; phylum Streptophyta; class Magnoliopsida; order Poales; family Poaceae; genus Aegilops; species Aegilops longissima. Next base: position 38,015 of record JAHIAM010005811.1, on the reverse strand, counting down.
GGTTCAACAACTATGGTAATGACTCAGGACCCCAAAACGGTGAGTAATAGTCCACGAAAAATCGGCCAGAATCGCCAAAACTATGAGTGTTGATGACCGACACATAAGCGCACCTCGGGTTCAACAACTATGGAAATTGCCGGACCCCAAAACGGTGAGTAATAGTCCAAGAAACGGGCCAGAATCGGCCAAAACTACAAGTGTTGACGACCGACACGTAAACGGACCCCAGGGTTTGTTAATCATGGAAATCACTCAAGGACCCCAAAACAGTGAGTAATAGTCCACGAAACGGGCCAGAATCGGCCAAAACTGTGAGTGTTGATGACCGACACATAAGCGCACCTTGGGGTTCAACAACTATGGAAATCACTCCTGGACCCCAAAATAGTGAGTACTAGTCCACAAAACGGGCCAGAATCAGCCAAAACTGCGATTGTTGATGACCGACACATAAGCGCACCTTGGAGTTCAACAACTATGGTAATGACTCCAGGACCCAAAACGGTGAGTAATAGTCCACGAAACGGGCCAGAATCGGCCAAAACTATGAGTGTTGATGACCGACACATAAGCGCACCTTGGGGTTCAACAACTATGGAAATCGCTTCGGGACCCCACAACGGTGAGTAATAGTCCAAGAAACGGGCCAGAATCGCCAAAACTATGAGTGTTGATGACCGACACATAAGCGCACCTTGGGGTTCAACAACTATGGAAATCGCCGGACCCCAAAACGGTGAGTAATAGTCCAAAAAACGGGCCGAGTCACCAAAACGCAAGTGTTGATGACCGACACGTAAACGGACCCTGGGTTTGTTAATCGTGGAAATCACCCAGACCCCAAAACAGTGAGTAATAGTCCATGAACGGGCCGAATCGCCAAAACTGTGAGTGTTGATGACCGACACATAAGCACACCTTGGGGTTCAACAACTATGGAAATCACCTCGACCCCAAAATAGTGAGTACTAGTCCACAAACGGGCCGAATCGCCAAAACTCACGATTGTTGATGACCGACACATAAGCGCACCTTGGGGTTCAACAAATATGGTAATGACTCAAGGACCCCAAAACGGTGAGTAATAGTCCATGAAACGGGCCAGAATCAGCCAAAACTATGGGTGTTGATGACCGACACATAAGCGCACCTTGGGGTTAAACAACTATGGAAATCGCTTTGGGACCCCACAATGGTGAGTTATAGTCCAAGAAACGGACCAGAATCGGCCAAAACTGCGAGTGTTGATGACCGACACATAAGCGCACCTTGGAGTTCAACAACTATGGTAATAACTCCAGGACCCCAAAACGGTGATTAATAGTCCAGGAAACGGGCCAGAATCGGCCAAAACTATGAGTGCTGATGACCGACACATAAGCGCACCTTGGGGTTCAACAACTATGGAAATCGCCGGACCCCAAAACGGTGAGTAATAGTCCAAGAACGGGCCAGAATCGCCAAAACTATGAGTGTTGATGACCGACACATAAGCGCACCTTGGGTTCAACAACTATGGAAATCGCCGGACCCCAAAACGGTGAGTAATAGTCCAAGAAAAGGGGCGAGTCGCCAAAACTGCAAGTGTTGATGACCGACACGTAAACGGACCCTAGGGTTTGTTAATCGTGGAAATCACTCCAGGACCCCAAAACAGTGAGTAATAGTCCATGAAACGGGCCAGAATCGGCCAAAACTGTGAGTGTTGATGACCGACACATAAGCGCACCTTGGGGTTCAACAACTATGGAAATCACTCCTGGACCCCAAAATAGTGAGTACTAGTCCACAAACGGGCCAGAATCGGCCAAAACTGCGATTGTTGATGACCGACACATAAGCGCGCCTTGGGGTTCAACAACTATGGTAATGTCTCCAGGACCCCAAAACAGTGAGTAATAGTCCATGAAACGGGCCAGAATCGGCCAAAACTGTGAGTGTTGATGACCGACACACAAGCGCACCTTGGGGTTCAACAACTATGGAAATCACCCCCGACCCCAAAATAGTGAGTACTAGTCCACAAACGGGCCAGAATCGCCAAAACTGCGTTGTTGATGACCAACACATAAGCGCACCTTGGGGTTCAACAACTATGGTAATGACTCCAGACCCCAAAACGGTGAGTAATAGTCCACGAACGGGCCAGAATCGCCAAAACTATGAGTGTTGATGACCGACACATAAGCGCACCTCGGGTTCAACAACTATGGAAATTGCATCGACCCCACAACGGTGAGTAATAGTCCAAGAACGGGCCAGAATCGCCAAAACTACAAGTGTTGATGACCGACACGTAAACGGACCCTGTGGTTTGTTAATCATGGAAATCACCAAGGACCCCAAAACAAAGTGAGTAATAGTCCACGAAACGGGCCGAATCGCCAAAACTGTGAGTGTTGATGACCGACACATAAGCGCACCTTGGGGTTCAACAACTATGGAAATCACTCCTGACCCCAAAATAGTGAGTACTAGTCCACAAAACGGGCCAGAATCAGCCAAAACTGCGATTGTTGATGACCGACACATAAGCGCACCTTGGAGTTCAACAACTATGGTAATGACTCCAGACCCAAAACGGTGAGTAATAGTCCACGAAACGGGCCAGAATCGGCCAAAACTATGAGTGTTGATGACCGACACATAAGCGCACCTTGGGGTTCAACAACTATGGAAATCACCGGACCCCACAACGGTGAGTAATAGTCCAAGAACGGGCCAGAATCGCCAAAACTATGAGTGTTGATGTCCGACACATAAGCGCACCTTGGGGTTCAACAACTATGGAAATCGCCGGACCCCACAACGGTGAGTAATAGTCCAAAAACGGGCCGAGTCGCCAAAGCTGCAAGTGTTGATGACCGACACGTAAACGGACCCTGTGGTTTGTTAATCGTGGAAATCACTCCAGGACCCCAAAACAGTGAGTAATAGTCCACGAACGGGCCGAATCGCCAAAACTGTGAGTGTTGATGACCGACACATAAGCGCACCTTGGGGTTCAACAACTATGGAAATCACTCCTGGACCCCAAAATAGTGAGTACTAGTCCACAAAACGGGCCAGAATCGGCCAAAACTGCGATTGTTGATGACCGACACATAAGCGCACCTTGGGGTTCAACAAATATGGTAATGACTCCAGGACCCCAAAACGGTGAGTAATAGTCCACGAAACGGGCCAGAATCAGCCAAAACTATGGGTGTTGATGACCGACACATAAGCGCACCTTGGGGTTAAACAACTATGGAAATCGCTTTGGGACCCCACAATGGTGAGTTATAGTCCAAGAAACGGACCAGAATCGGCCAAAACTGCGAGTGTTGATGACCGACACATAAGCGCACCTTGGAGTTCAACAACTATGGTAATGACTCCAGGACCCCAAAACGGTGAGTAATAGTCCACGAACGGGCCGAATCGCCAAAACTATGAGTGCTGATGACCGACACATAAGCGCACCTTGGGGTTCAACAACTATGGAAATCGCTTCGGGACCCCACAACGGTGGGTAATAGTCCAAGAAACGGGCCAGAATCGGCCAAAACTATGAGTGTTGATGACCGACACATAAGCGCACCTTGGGGTTCAACAACTATGGAAATCGCTTCGGGACCCCACAATGGTGAGTAATAGTCCAAGAAAACGGGCCAGAGTCGGCCAAAACTGCAAGTGTTGATGACCGACACGTAAACGGACCCCAGGGTTTGTTAATCGTGGAAATCACTCCAGGACCCAAAAACAGTGAGTAATAGTCCATGAAACGGGCCAGAATCGGCCAAAACTGTGAGTGTTGATGACCGACACATAAGCGCACCTTGGGGTTCAACAACTATGGAAATCACTCCTGGACCCCAAAATAGTGAGTACTAGTCCACAAAACGGGCCATAATCGCCAAAATCACGATTGTTGATGACCGACACATAAGCGCACTTTGGGGTTCAACAACTATGGTAATGTCTCCAGACCCCAAAACAGTGAGTAATAGTCCATGAACGGGCCAGAATCGCCAAAACTGTGAGTGTTGATGACCGACACACAAGCGCACCTTGGGGTTCAACAACTATGGAAATCACTCCGGACCCCAAAATAGTGAGTACTAGTCCACAAACGGGCCAGAATCGCCAAAATCTGCGATTGTTGATGACCAACACATAAGCGCACCTTGGGGTTCAACAACTATGGTAATGACTCAGACCCCAAAACGGTGAGTAATAGTCCACGAACGGGCCAGAATCGCCAAAACTATGAGTGTTGATGACCGACACATAAGCGCACCTCGGGTTCAACAACTATGGAAATTGCTTGACCCCACAACGGTGAGTAATAGTCCAAGAACGGGCTGAATCGCCAAAACTACAAGTGTTGACGACCGACACGTAAACGGACCCCAGGGTTTGTTAATCATGGAAATCACTCAAGGACCCCAAAACAGTGAGTAATAGTCCACGAAACGGGCCAGAATCGGCCAAAACTGTGAGTGTTGATGACCGACACATAAGCGCACCTTGGAGTTCAACAACTATGGTAATGACTCCAGGACCCCAAAACGGTGAGTAATAGTCCACGAAACGGGCCAGAATCGGCCAAAACTATGAGTGTTGATGACCGACACATAAGCGCACCTTGGGGTTCAACAACTATGGAAATCGCTTTGGGACCCCACAACGGTGAGTAATAGTCCAAGAAACGGGCCAGAATCGGCCAAAACTGCGAGTGTTGATGACCGACACGTAAACGGACCCCAGGGTTTGTTAATCGTGGAAATCACTCCAGGACCCCAAAACAGTGAGTAATAGTCCACGAAACGGGCCAGAAACGGCCAAAACTGTGAGTGTTGATGACCGACACATAAGTGCACCTTGGGGTTCAACAACTATGGAAATCACTCCTGGACCCCAAAATAGTGAGTAGTAGTCCACAAAACTGCGATTGTTGATGACCCACACATAAGCGTACCTTGGGGTTCAACAACTATGGTAATGACTCCAGGACCCCAAAAAGGTGAGTAATAGTCCATGAAACGGGCCAGAATCGGCCAAAAGTATGAGTGTTGATGACGGACACATAAGCGCACCTTGGGGTTCAACAACTATGGAAATCGCTTCGGGACCCCACAACGGTGAGTAATAGTCCAAGAAACGGGCCAGAATCGGCCAAAACTGCAAGTGTTGATGACCGACACGTAAACGGACCCCAGGGTTTGTTACTCGTGGAAATCACTCCAGGACCCCAAAACAGTGAGTAATAGTCCATGAAACGCCCCGAATCGCCAAAACTGTGAGTGTTGATGACCGACACAAAAGCGCACCTTGGGGTTCAACAACTATGGAAATCACCCGGACCCCAAAATAGTGAGTACTAGTCCACAAACGGGCTAGAATCGCCAAAACTCGCGATTGTTGATGACCAACACATAAGCGCACCTTGGGGTTCAACAACTATGGTAATGACTCAGACCCCAAAACGGTGAGTAATAGTCCACGAACGGGCCGTAATCGCCAAAACTATGAGTGTTGATGACCGACACATAAGCGCACCTCGGGGTTCAACAACTATGGAAATTGCTTCGGGACCCCACAACGGTGAGTAATAGTCCAAGAAACGGGCCAGAATCGGCCAAAACTACAAGTGTTGATGACCGACACGTAAACGGACCCTGTGGTTTGTTAATCATGGAAATCACCAAGGACCCCAAAACAAAGTGAGTAATAGTCCACGAACGGGCCAAATCGCCAAAACTGTGAGTGTTGATGACCGACACATAAGCGCACCTTGGGGTTCAACAACTATGGAAATCACCCGGACCCCAAAATAGTGAGTACTAGTCCACAAACGGGCCGAATCAGCCAAAACTGCATTGTTGAAGACCGACACATAAGCGCACCTTGGAGTTCAACAACTATGGTAATGACTCCGTGACCCAAAACGGTGAGTAATAGTCCACGAAACGGGCCAGAATCGGCCAAAACTATGAGTGTTGATGACCGACACATAAGCGCACCTTGGGGTTCAACAACTATGGAAATCGCTTCGGGACCCCACAACGGTGGGTAATAGTCCAAGAAACGGGACAGAATCGGCCAAAACTATGAGTGTTGATGACCGACACATAAGCGCACCTTGGGGTTCAACAACTATGGAAATCGCTTCGGGACCCAACAACGGTGAGTAATAGTCCAAAAAAACAGGCCAGAGTCAGCCAAAACTGCAAGTGTTGATGACCGACACGTAAACGGACCCCAGGGTTTGTTAATCGTGGAAATCACTCCAGGACCCCAAAACAGTGAGTAATAGTCCATGAAACGGGCCAGAATCGGCCAAAACTGTGAGTGTTGATGACCGACACATAAGCACACCTTGGGGTTGAACAACTATGGAAATCACTCCTGGACCCCAAAATAGTGAGTACTAGTCCACAAAACGGGCCAGAATCGTCCAAAACTGCGATTGTTGATGACCGACACATAAGCGCACCTTGGGGTTCAACAAATATGGTAATGACTCCAGGACCCCAAAACGGTGAGTAATAGTCCATGAAACGGGCCAGAATCAGCCAAAACTATGGGTGTTGATGACCGACACATAAGCGCACCTTGGGGTTAAACAACTATGGAAATCGCTTTGGGACCCCACAATGGTGAGTTATAGTCCAAGAAACGGACCAGAATCGGCCAAAACTGCGAGTGTTGATGACCGACACATAAGCGCACCTTGGAGTTCAACAACTATGGTAATAACTCCAGGACCCCAAAACGGTGATTAATAGTCCAGGAAACGGGCCAGAATCGGCCAAAACTATGAGTGCTGATGACCGACACATAAGCGCACCTTGGGGTTCAACAACTATGGAAATCGCCGACCCCACAACGGTGGGTAATAGTCCAAGAACGGGCCGAATCGCCAAAACTATGAGTGTTGATGACCGACACATAAGCGCACCTTGGGGTTCAACAACTATGGAAATCGCCGACCCCCCACAACGGTGAGTAATAGTCCAAGAAAGCGGGCCGAGTCGCCAAAACTGCAAGTGTTGATGACCGACACGTAAACGGACCCTGTGGTTTGTTAATCGTGGAAATCACCCAGACCCCAAAACAGTGAGTAATAGTCCATGAACGGGCCGAATCGCCAAAACGTGAGTGTTGATGACCGACACATAAGCGCACCTTGGGGTTCAACAACTATGGAAATCACCCCGACCCCAAAATAGTGAGTACTAGTCCACAAACGGGCCGAATCGCCAAAACTGCGATTGTTGATGACCGACACATAAGCGCGCCTTGGGGTTCAACAACTATGGTAATGTCTCCAGGACCCCAAAACAGTGAGTAATAGTCCATGAAACGGGCCAGAATCGGCCAAAACTGTGAGTGTTGATGACCGACACACAAGCGCACCTTGGGGTTCAACAACTATGGAAATCACTCCTGGACCCCAAAATAGTGAGTACTAGTCCACAAAACGGGCCAGAATCGGCCAAAACTGCGATTGTTGATGACCAACACATAAGCGCACCTTGGGGTTCAACAACTATGGTAATGACTCCAGGACCCCAAAACGGTGAGTAATAGTCCACGAACGGGCCGAATCGCCAAAACTATGAGTGTTGATGACCGACACATAAGCGCACCTCGGGGTTCAACAACTATGGAAATTGCATCGGGACCCCACAACGGTGAGTAATAGTCCAAGAAACGGGCCAGAATCGGCCAAAACTACAAGTGTTGACGACCGACACGTAAACGGACCCTGTGGTTTGTTAATCATGGAAATCACCAAGGACCCCAAAACAGTGAGTAATAGTCCACGAACGGGCGAGAATCGCCAAAACTGTGAGTGTTGATGACCGACACATAAGCGCACCTTGGGGTTCAACAACTATGGAAATCACCCCGACCCCAAAATAGTGAGTACTAGTCCACAAACGGGCCGAATCAGCCAAAACTCACGATTGTTGATGACCGACACATAAGCGCACCTTGGAGTTCAACAACTATGGTAATGACTCCAGGACCCAAAACGGTGAGTAATAGTCCACGAAACGGGCCAGAATCGGCCAAAACTATGAGTGTTGATGACCGACACATAAGCGCACCTTGGGGTTCAACAACTATGGAAATCGCTTCGGGACCCCACAACGGTGGGTAATAGTCCAAGAAACGGGACAGAATCGGCCAAAACTATGAGTGTTGATGACCGACACATAAGCGCACCTTGGGGTTCAACAACTATGGAAATCGCTTCGGGACCCCACAACGGTGAGTAATAGTCCAAAAAAACAGGCCAGAGTCAGCCAAAGCTGCAAGTGTTCATGACCGACACGTAAACGGACCCCAGGGTTTGTTAATCGTGGAAATCACTCCAGGACCCCAAAACAGTGAGTAATAGTCCCGAACGGGCCAGAATCGCCAAAATGTGAGTGTTGATGACCACACATAAGCGCACCTTGGGGTTCAACAACTATGGAAATCACTCCTGACCCCAAAATAGTGAGTACTAGTCCACAAACGGGCCAGAATCGCCAAAACTCACATTGTTGATGACCGACACATAAGCGCACCTTGGGGTTCAACAACTATGGTAATGACTCCAGGACCCCAAAACGGTGAGTAATAGTCCACGAAACGGGCCAGAATCAGCCAAAACTATGGGTGTTGATGACCGACACATAAGCGCACCTTGGGGTTAAACAACTATGGAAATCGCTTTGGGACCCCACAATGGTGAGTTATAGTCCAAGAAACGGGCCAGAATCGGCCAAAACTATGAGTGTTGATGACCGACACATAAGCGCACCTTGGGGTTCAACAACTATGGAAATCGCTTCGGGACCCCACAACGGTGAGTAATAGTCCAAGAACGGGCCGAGTCGCCAAAACTGCAAGTGTTGATGACCGACACGTAAACGGACCCTGTGGTTTGTTAATCGTGGAAATCACCCCAGGACCCAAAAAGTCCAAGTGAGTAATAGTCCATGAACGGGCCAGAAATCGCCAAAACTGTGAGTGTTGATGACCGACACATAACACATAAGCGCACTTGGGGTTCAACAACTATGGAAATCACTCCGACCCCAAAATAGTGAGTACTAGTCCACAAACGGGCCATAATCGCCAAAACTGCGATTGTTGATGACCGACACATAAGCGCGCCTTGGGGTTCAACAACTATGGTAATGTCTCCAGGACCCCAAAACAGTGAGTAATAGTCCATGAAACGGGCCAGAATCGGCCAAAACTGTGAGTGTTGATGACCGACACACAAGCGCACCTTGGGGTTCAACAACTATGGAAATCACTCCAGGACCCCAAAATAGTGAGTACTAGTCCACAAAACGGGCCAGAATCGGCCAAAACTGCGATTGTTGATGACCAACACATAAGCGCACCTTGGGGTTCAACAACTATGGTAATGACTCCAGGACCCCAAAACGGTGAGTAATAGTCCACGAAACGGGCCAGAATCGGCCAAAACTATGAGTGTTGATGACCGACACATAAGCGCACCTCGGGGTTCAACAACTATGGAAATTGCTTCGGGACCCCACAACGGTGAGTAATAGTCCAAGAACGCGCTGAATCGCCAAAACTACAAGTGTTGACGACCGACACGTAAACGGACCCCAGGGTTTGTTAATCATGGAAATCACTCAAGGACCCCAAAACAGTGAGTAATAGTCCACGAAACGGGCCAGAATCGGCCAAAACTGTGAGTGTTGATGACCGACACATAAGCGCACCTTGGAGTTCAACAACTATGGTAATGACTCCGGGACCCCAAAACGGTGAGTAATAGTCCACGAAACGGGCCAGAATCTGCCAAAACTATGAGTGTTGATGACCGACACATAAGCGCACCTTGGGGTTCAACAACTATGGAAATCGCTTTGGGACCCCACAACGGTGAGTAATAGTCCAAGAAACGGGCCAGAATCGGCCAAAACTGCGAGTGTTGATGACCGACACGTAAATGGACCCTAGGGTTTGTTAATCGTGGAAATCACCCAGACCCCAAAACAAAGGAGTAATAGTCCACGAAACGGGCCGAAACGCCAAAACTGTGAGTGTTGATGACCGACACATAAGTGCACCTTGGGGTTCAACAACTATGGAAATCACCCCGACCCCAAAATAGTGAGTAGTAGTCCACAAAATCTGCGATTGTTGATGACCCACACATAAGCGCACTTTGGGGTTCAACAACTATGGTAATGACTCCAGACCCCAAAAGGTGAGTAATAGTCCATGAAACGGGCCAGAATCGGCCAAAAGTATGAGTGTTGATGACGGACACATAAGCGCACCTTGGGGTTCAACAACTATGGAAATCGCCGACCCCACAACGGTGAGTAATAGTCCAAGAACGGGCCGAATCGCCAAAACTGCAAGTGTTGATGACCGACACGTAAACGGACCCCAGGGTTTGTTACTCGTGGAAATCACTCCAGGACCCCAAAACAGTGAGTAATAGTCCATGAAACGGCCCAGAATCGGCCAAAACTGTGAGTGTTGATGACCGACACACAAGCGCACCTTGGGGTTCAACAACTATGGAAATCACTCCGGACCCCAAAATAGTGAGTACTAGTCCACAAACGGGCCGAATCGCCAAAACTGCGATTGTTGATGACCAAAACATAAGCGCACCTTGGGGTTCAACAACTATGGTAATGACTCCAGGACCCCAAAACGGTGAGTAATAGTCCACGAAACGGGCCAGAATCGGCCAAAACTATGAGTGTTGATGACCGACACATAAGCGCACCTCGGGGTTCAACAACTATGGAAATTGCATCGGGACCCCACAACGGTGAGTAATAGTCCAAGAAACGGGCCAGAATCGGCCAAAACTACAAGTGTTGACGACCGACACGTAAACGGACCCCAGGGTTTGTTAATCATGGAAATCACTCAAGGACCCCAAAACAGTGAGTAATAGTCCACGAAACGGGCCAGAATCGGCCAAAACTGTGAGTGTTGATGACCGACACATAAGCGCACCTTGGGGTTCAACAACTATGGAAATCACTCCTGGACCCCAAAATAGTGAGTACTAGTCCACAAACGGGCCGTAATCAGCCAAAATCACGATTGTTGATGACCGACACATAAGCACACCTTGGAGTTCAACAACTATGGTAATGACTCCAGGACCCAAAACGGTGAGTAATAGTCCACGAAACGGGCCAGAATCAGCCAAAACTATGAGTGTTGATGACCGACACATAAGCGCACCTTGGGGTTCAACAACTATGGAAATCGCTTCGGGACCCCACAACGGTGGGTAATAGTCCAAGAAACAGGCCAGAATCGGCCAAATCTATGAGTGTTGATGACCGACACATAAGCGCACCTTGGGGTTCAACAACTATGGAAATCGCTTCGGGACCCCACAACGGTGAGTAATAGTCCAAAAAAACAGGCCAGAGTCAGCCAAAACTGCAAGTGTTGATGACCGACACGTAAACGGACCCCAGGGTTTGTTAATCGTGGAAATCACTCCAGGACCCCAAAACAGTGAGTAATAGTCCATGAAACGGGCCAGAATCGGCCAAAACTGTGAGTGTTGATGACCGACACATAAGCGCACCTTGGGGTTCAACAACTATGGAACTGTCGTGGAATTGTCACGGCAGATGTCCTCATGAAAGGACTTAGTCGCAGGGCCATCGTACGGGTTAACCTAGAGGGGTTAAGGCGGACACAAGACACGGAATTATATCGGTTCGCCCTTCGATGAAGGTAAAACCTACGCCCGCCAGTGGTGTGATTGATATGGTTTCGCGACTAGGGAGCAATAGCTTTGCCTTAGCCTCAATTCTCTGTCCCTAACTCGCCGGGTCGCCCCTTATATACACGGGTTGACGCCTTGCCGGTTTATGAATCCCAATCCGCTCATACAAGAGTCCGCTTGGTTTCTCCTTCCTTGCCTTACAATACAAGCTACAATACTAAGGCGGTTTACATGTATGGACCTTAATTCACCTCTGGGCTCCAGGCCTCCATATGGGCTGGATCACGACGAGGGTAAACCGAGCCCGGGCGGTTCACACTCCATAGTTGTATCCTCAACATTAGGCCCCAGATTGACTTGAACCGTTCAGTTAATCTTCTACATCTTCGTGCAACTCTTGATCTCCCCAGAAACCGCCATCTGCTTGAACCGCCGTGACATCATTCTTCGATCTTCGTGTCGTGGCACCTCGACGCCATTTTGAACAAAAAGATCCAAACAAGAAGATTCCTTCATTAAGGCTATCCTGGAATCGAGGCGGCCGCTACACCTTCCGCCGCTTTTGACTCCTCGATTCTCGCGCCCGCTGATTACTCCGGTCCCTTATAAATAGACCGGTCGGGCCATTCTCTTCTTCTTCTTCCTCTTCTCTTCCTCCTCGCGACCACCGACCTGAAGCTCTTGCCGTCGTCCTCAACCTTCGACCGACGCTTCACACCGGGTCGCTGATCAACCTGATCTTACCAGAGTTTCAGCGCTCCTCCGCGGTTCCCGCCGTAAGGTTTCTTCAAACCCTAGATCTCATCTGAAAACTCCGTCGTCTCATAGCTCGTAAGCGCTCAGTGCCGATTCTTCATACTAGTTCGCCACGGCCAGACGGCTCAGCCGCATCGCCATCCTATGCAAGTGGCTGCTTTCGCCGCTTACCCGACTCTATGCATCTTCCCTTCTGCTCAGATCCTTTACTTTAACATGCCCGAACCTTCCTGCGCTGTAAGAGGTCTGCGTAGAAATTTTCCTTATCAACTCCGTAGATCCAATTATTTTCATTTGCATGGGAAACCTGTTTCGCTTCTACACTTAGCAACTTTTTCAGCTCTGCCTCCTCCGGCGGTTTAACTTTTGATAGCTAATCCGCTACTCCATTAGTCCTTAGTTAAACCGAATGGGAAGCCGCCACTGAATTGCCGGTTTAACAATATTCAGAACGCCTGACCCGCTCAACGGTGAACTGTTTTCTTCCTTTCTTTCGCAGCTTTAGTCTTCCTAATGGCTCTCAATTTTCTCGCTTGCAATTGGGTCCGATCCAGAGTCACCAAACGCAGCTCAACGGCTATGTCACCACCGGCGGTTTGGCTCCAAAAATGTCCTCCATTGGCGTGTTCCGAGGGCGAAGTTTCTCCCGAGCATGAAGCGGGGAAGTAATTGTGTTTATGCAGCACCTAGACCGGGGTTCTGCCGCCCGTTCAAAGTTTTTCCGGACGCCCTTGCCAGCTTGCAACTCCATCCGCAGGATATCGCCCGAATTCATGTCAAACATATGCAACTTTCAAGTCTTCGTGAAGTCTATCTTCAAGAAGAACCATCTGTGGAGTTGTTCCGGATTTTTCCATCTGAACCGTCGCACAGAATTTTCTCGATGGTCCTAACACGGAGCTGGGCGGCGTTTCAATCCGTAAGAGGAAGGAAGTAGATTTTCCTCACGCCAAGCACCACAGCCATCCAAAGGATGGAACCAAACCTGGTTCTACTGCCGAACACTGCCTCGCCGAAAAAACCCTTGCCGGGTTACCGCTTCACCGCTCAAGAACCAAATCCGCTGCTCGCACGCTTAACCGCCGCGAGCGGAAGAACTTCGCACCGCAAATAATCAAGCTCCGAGCTCTAATGGCCAATGGCTTAACCGGCGTGGATCTTGTACGTTGCTGGGTCTCTTGGGGCGTTTTGCCACTAAGCCGCCGCCCGGATTGATGCACGAGTACACCGGCAGCCTCAAAGATCCTCAAAGGCGCCACGAGCTGCCCATAATCGAACAGGAGGTCACCGAGATCGCCAAGAAGATGCTCGATGAGCCAATCTCCGCCTGCAGCCTAACCGGTTGGCTCCATTTTGTGCCGCCAACAAACCGCCGGGCGATACGTTTCTACTCACCGCCTTCGTGCTCTTAATACTCTGCTGATATACGCTAATCCTTGTTACTTCTCGTGCCGACAGCTCTCGAAACGCACCAAACCGTTCGGGCGCCGTAAAGTCCAAGGCCACTAAGAAAATAGGCAAGAAGAAGACCGCCGAGTCCTCCGATCCGCCGGAGGACGAAGAATCGAAGCTGAGGTAAACCGCTTTCCGCTTTGTGTTTCTTCCTGCATATGCTTGGCCCTTTACAATCTTTTTATCGACAATTTTCTTCCCAGTGATGATGTGAAGCCAGCCATGCCGACCCTGTTGAGGTAATCTTACTTTCTTCCGAATCCGATCTTGCGCCGTTAAGAGAATTCGTCGCGCCGTCCGGAAAGTGAAAAATTTCATTCCTGTGCTTACTTGAATCCAAATCTTAACTTGAAGACACAAAGAGGCTGAAGAGCGCCAGATAACCCGCAAGACAAGGCCAACGGGTTACCTCAGCCGGTTTACTGACACACCAATCCGGAAGCGCCGCCCGAGGTGACTTGCTCTCCTAAAAGCGTTATCCCTTAAAAGGTTTCTTCCGATGTCCTCTCAATCCGTCGACCAATTATCGTGCCTCTTCCAACTCGTCTGGCGGTTCATCCACCACACAACCGCCTCCGCTGAACATCGCCGCAGGTATGTAATTACTGTTCATCAATTCGACTCACCGTCACCTTGGTCAATTTGTCTTGATCCGATTCTGAATATTGCAGCACCAAGGCTTGCTTGAGCAAGAAGGCGAAAACTCTTGATCCTACCTCGGATGTTGATCCGGAGAAGACCCCGAACAACCACACGAAAATCCTGAAGCTGCCAAGGAAAGCTCGCGAGTTGTACAAAGACGACATCGCTGATCCGCCAAGTTGAACCGAGGTCCAAGTGGAAACTTCACAGCCTGCTCCATCAAACCCGCTCATCGAGCCGGTTGTGGATCGTTGAACCGCCGAGCCAGAGCAAAACGACATCGAGCACAAACAAGCCCACGGAAAATGACGATGTTATTGTGACAGTAATCGCTATACTGCTCCTAGCCAACCGGTCGCTTTAGCAAAGCACAGCATCAAAGAAAGTTCCACTACTATGAGCAAGGACAAGGGGAAGACCGATATGTCGGCTTACGACAATTTCTCTGCCCAAGAGCTTCATTCCGGCTTTCTGAACCGGCTTTACACAAGCCGTGACTTTGAAGCCGGTCTAGTAAATCGCATGAAGGACCGCTATGAGGTAATGGGCTGACCTTTCTTTTATTTTAACTGCATAGTAGCCCCCAAGGGTCGGTTTAACTTTGTAAAGTTAAACCGGGACTTAAGGTGTGTCCTCATAGCAAATTGAGATCAACTAGCCATTAGCCCCCAAGTGCCAAGTTGAATACTTGTATTAAGCTTGGGACTTGTATAATGAAACCACTAACATGCTTCCTTTGTCATCAGAATGAAATACACCAGAAGCTATGCAACTCAAGGACCTCCAACCAATCTGAAATCCAAATAATGAAGCCACCAAAGCCAAGGATGAGCTAAAACTGCCCCGACCACCATGGAACAGCTGAAGGAGTGGTACAACCGAAGCGGTCAATCGGGACACCGAGAAGGCCGGTTTAGTAAAGCGGGCGGAGGAAGCCGAGGCGGCCCTTAAACCGGGATCAAGAGCTGACCGACTCAAACGCCAAGTGCATGCCATGACCTCTGCCATCTTTGGTAAGCAAATTTATACTGAATATACCTGTGTTAATGCTTCCGCCGGTTTAACTTGAGCTGTCTAAACCTGGTGTAGGCAAACGATTGCTCATCCGGCTCGACGCGTGCGGAAAAAGCTCAAGGCTTCAGACACTCGATTGAGCAGCTATACACCGGCGCCCAGCGGGTCATATCCGCCACTTCATATGATAACACGGCGCCGCCCCTGATCGAGAGAGACGCTGGACCGCTGTCCATGATTCCGGGCAGCTTGAAGAGATGAAGCGATCCGCAGCCCGGCTGGCACGCCATCGCTCGACTCGTGCTAAAGCATGGATAGCGGATCTTGATCCGCCGACATAGCTAAAGGTTTTCCCAAAGTGCTCAAGAGAACGGTGAAGCCTTTGATAACGATGCCTCAAACGGATTACAAAGGAAGTGCGTCCCGCTGGCGAAGTCAACTGCCGCCGAAGCCAACTGGAGGTTCACCGATCTTTTATGACGCAAACAACAAGCGGGTGGAGTTTGTCATCCCGGAAGTGCAGAGCCTGATTCCTCCAATCCGTAAGCACACTTACGCCGACGCTGATCCGCTGAGCTGATAAGTGAAGAAGCTGTCTTTCGTGCCTTAACCTGGATTGACTGGTCTACCAATGACTTCCGGGCTTTGGGTGAGGAAGAAGAAGAAGCTGAACCGACGCCAGGCGCCGTCCCCTCCACCTCGCGCCAACCCGGTGAAGCAGCGTAATCCGTCAAGCCGGGCGATATGTCGAAAGCTTCAAGGCATAACTCCGCGTGAAACGCCGGGCCTCGAAAGGCTTTGTAATAGGATAGCAAGTGTCTTTCATTGAACAATGCCGGTACAACCTTGGTCTGTAAACTTTTGCATGGCGGTGCTGGATCCGTTGGCTTTTGTAGTAAATCCTGCAACATATTTTGCCTGCAATCACAAGTTCTTAAACCGCCATGGCAGTTTACACCTCTAACCAGACTGTGATACCAATATTTATATGAGAAAATACCGAGGTATACGATCAAAATTATGTGATACTTAACATACCTGCCAAAGATCAAGCACACAGTTGGCTTTAGCCAATCCCAAGCGGGGTCTTATAAACCATCACCGCCAAAGGAGGGCAACCTCAGATAAGACCGATTTACCGTGTAAATCGTGCCGCATGATAAGCCCCTGTTACTCCACAATGGGATGTTTAACAAGAAAATCAAACCGAACAAAATCGCCAGACTAAAAACGACGACAACGTAGATCCGGTTTAAGAAAAATTTTGTCGGTTTAAGAAGGCCGACAAAAGCCAAATGATTGGTATCAAAACCACATAGAAACAAAATCAATGAGAAAAACCGCTTTTGCGTGACAAGGCTGTATCGAGCGGATCAGATGGTGTTACCATGGTCGGACAGACCAAGCCCCTATACGGTGTAGCGATGGTTCAAGTCAGCCAGTCCCCAATCGAACTCGTGGCATGATGCCGATCAAGTGGCATTGCAATGGTTCGGGTTCACCAAAGCCCCAAGTGATTCTATGGCCTTAGGCCGACCAAGAGGCGTGATCGGTTTAGACGTGACCATGTCCCCAAATGATCTGGTGGCTTTCGCCGCTAAGAGGCGTTGCATTGGTTCGGATACTACCAAGCCCCCAAATGACAAAAGTTTCAAAACAAGGCTAAGGGTTAAACCGAGGCCGCTTCATAACAGCATCTCCATGTACCCAAACCGGTCTTTTATACGTAATGATGCCCCGCTTAGCCGAGGATCCGGTTTATTGCTTTTATTCATAATATATACAGTCTTGATATGTACATAAGTGGAGCCAATGGCTCAGGTATAATAAGGCCGAAGATGAGCTATGTTCCACGGCCTGTTGGTCTCCTCCTCTGACGTGCGTGAGTCCTTTCGCTCTCCAACATCAATCAGATAGTAGGACCCGTTGTATAGATTCTTGCTGACCACAAAAGGCCCTTCCCAAGGTGGGGATAGCTTGTGCATATCTTTCTGATCTTGAATGAGCCGCAGCACTAAATGTCCTTCCTGAAAGGTTCTGGTTTTAACCCGCCGGCTGTGATACCGACGAAGATCTTGCTGGTAGACCGCCGAACGGGCTGCTGCCATATCGCGCTCTTCGTCCAGTCGGTCCAAACCATCTTGCCGTGCTGCCTCGCTATCCGCCTCAACATAAGCTGCTACTCGAGGCGAGTCGTGACGGATATCACTGGGAAGGACCGCCCGCCCATAGACCATAAAAGGCGGCGTATCCAATGGATCGGTTGGGGTAGTGTTAATACTCCATATCACCGATGGTAGCTCTTCCACCCAACAACCCGCGCCCTCTCTAAAGGGACCATAAGCCGGGTTTGATACCTTCAAAATTTCCTGATTAGCTCGTTCCGCTTGACCATTGGATTGCGGGTGGGCTACCAAGAAACATCAAGCCGGATGTGCTCGCTCACAAAATTCCTTCATAGCTCCTTTGGACAAATTGGTGCCATTGTCCGTGATGATACTGTGTGGAAACCCAAACCGAAAATCACCCGCTTGATGAACTGAACCGCCGTGGCTGCGTCACACTTGCTAACAGTGCTCGCCTCGACCCACTTGGTAAACTTATCAACCGCCACCAACAGTGGGTCTTTTTCCTTGGACCTTTGAAAGGTCCAACCATATCCAGCCCCAAGTCGCAAATGGCCAAGTAATTGAATCATCCTCAATTCTTGGGCTGGCACATGAGCACGCTCGAGAACTTTTGGCAACCATCACATCGTCGACCAGATCCTCCGTGATCAAGATGGGCAGTCAACCAATAGAAACCATGGCGGAATGCTTTGGCCACTGTGGACTTTGAACCAGCGTGGTGACCACAATCCCTTCATGAATCTCTCGCAATATCTCACAGCCCTCTTCAGGGACACACAACGCTGAAACGCCTCGACACACCGCGACGGTGCAACTCGCCATTAACAATGGTCATAGCCTTAGACCGCCGAACTATCTGCGGGCCAGCGCCTCATCCTCCGTAACTCACCCCGTTCATGTATGCCAAATAAGGGAGCGTCCAATCCGAGATGACATGCAAGGCCGCCACCAAGTGAGCCTCCGGATCAGGGATAGCCAAATCAATTTCATCAGGAAGTTTAACTGACGGTTTGTGCAGCACATCAAGGAAAACGCTAGGGGACCGGTTTACGCTGGGAACCCAGCCGCTCAAAGCATCACCGCCTCGTTCTTCCGACGATCCACATGGTCCACCTGATACCCTTTAAAATGTCCTGCAACAACATCCACTTCCCGACGATATGCAGCCATGAGTGGATCTTTGGAGTCCCAAGTGCCGGATACTTGCTGGGCCACCAAGTCCGAGTCACCAAAGCATTTAACCCGCTGAGATTCATTTCTTGGCCATCCGGAGACCATGGAGCAAAGCTTCATACTCAGCTGCATTGTTAGTACAAGGAACATTAGGCGGAGAACATAACAGAACTTGTCACCTCGTGGGGAAGTTAATACGACTCCAGCCCCGAGCCCTCCAATTGCTCGGACCCATCAAAATGGATGGTCCAATAGGTGTGATCCGCTTCTCTTCGCGCTTGCAACTCCGTCCCAATCATTAATGAAATCCACAAGTGCTCGAGACTTTATGGCCGTCCGGGCACATACTTTAAACCGTATGCCCAAGTTCTATAGCCCACTTAGCAATCCGCCGCCGCTTCCGGTTCAAGATGATATCACCCAAGGGAGCCGAATCGACCACCGTAATGGGGTGCCCTTGGAAATATTGCTTCAGCTTCCGCTTGCCATAAAACTCCATATACTAGCTTCGCCAATGTGGATATCTTTGTTTAGATTCGATGAGAACCTCGCTGATGTAGTAAATCGGCACTGAACCGGATACTCCTTCCCCGCCTCCTTGCGCCCACCACAATGGCTACACTCACTGCCTCGGCATTAGCAGCAACATGTAAGAGGAGCGGCTCCTCGT
The DNA here is from genome assembly GCA_021605205.1 of Aegilops longissima. NCBI lineage: Eukaryota > Viridiplantae > Streptophyta > Magnoliopsida > Poales > Poaceae > Aegilops > Aegilops longissima. The sequence goes on along the minus strand of JAHIAM010005811.1, from coordinate 18,436 downwards.
CAATAGGGGCAGCAAGAACAAAGCGGGTTGGCCAGCTGCCGCTTTAAATCCTCCAATGCCTCATCGCAAGAATGAGCTCCGCATTTAATTGATCCGTCTTCTTCAAAGATCTGGTACAAAGGAATGGCCTTCTCTCTAGGCGATCGATAAACCGCTTAGCGCAGCAATCCGCCTGCCAAACGCTGGACATCGTTGATGCACTTTGGCTTAGCTAAGGAGGTGATAGCTGTAATCTTCTCCGGATTAGCCTCAATCCCCGGTTGGACACGAGAAAACCCAACAATTTGCCTGCCGGAACACCAAAGACACACTTGGCCGGGTTGAGCATCATTTTGTACACCCGCAAGTTGTCAAAGGTTTCCTTTAAATCCTCAATCAATGTTTCCTTCTGCCTTGATTTCACCACGATATCATCCACATAAGCGTGCACATTACGGCCGATCTGTTCATGCAAACAATTCTGTACGCAACGCTGATAAGTTGCTTGGGCGCTCTTGAGCCCAAAAGGCATGGACACATAGCGTAGGCTCCAAAGGTGATAAACGCCGCTTTCTCCTGGTCCTTAACCGCCATCTTAATCTGATGATAACCGAATACGCATCCGTAAAGCTCAAACGCCACAACCCGCCGCTGCATCAATGATCTGGTCAATGCGGGAGGGCGAAAGGATCCGCCGGACAAGCTTTGTTAAGATCTGTAATCCACGCATACGCGCCAAGTGCCATTTTTCTTAAGGACCAATACCGGATTAGCAAGCCACTGGGTGAAAGACTTGACGATAAACCCTGCTGCCAAAAGTCTAGCAACTTCTTCTCCGATGGCCTTGCGCTTTTCCTCGTTAAACCGCGAAGAAACTGTTTTACCGGTTTGTATTTCGGTCCACATTAAGAGTGTGCTCAGCGAGTTCCTCGGTACACCCGGCATGTCGGTTTCCATGCAAAATGTCCCGATTCTCACGGATGAACTCGATGAGCGCGCTTTCCTATTTAGGATCCAGGTTGGCACCGATGGTGAACTGCTTGGATGAATCGCCGCACAAAATCAACAAGCTTCATCTCACCACCGATTTGAACTTCAAGTCCGGATCATGATCTGTAGTTGGCTTCTTCAAAGGGTCATATCCGCCGGATCAACATTATCCTTATAATACTTTAACTCTTCCGTGGCACAAACCGACTCTGCGAAGCCGCATCACCTTCCTCGCACTCCAGGCGATCCGCGGCTCCATGAACCATTATCGTTCCTTTGTGACCCGACATTTTCAGCTGTAAGTAAACATAACAGGCCGTGCCATGAACTTAGCATAAGCCGCCGCCCAAAGAGGGCGTGGTAAGGGCTTTGAATTTTCACCACCTCAAATGTCAACGCTTCGCTCGAGTCATGTTCGCTCCAAAGGTTACCTCCAGCTATTTTACCGACCGGCACGCCGACTTACTGTGCACCACTCCGTGAAACACTGTGCTGGATGGCCCGAGATGCCTATCTATTAACCCCATACGCCGGAAAGTTTCGTAGTACGTGATGTTGATGCTGCTTCCTCCATCCATAAGAACCTTGGTAAACTTGTACCCGCCACCGGGTGCCACCACCAGGGCTAATCGACCGGATTGTAAACCCGGGAGGATGGTCCTCTCGCTCCACACGATCGGGTGCTCGGACCAGCGAGGTAATGCGGCGCAGCCGGTTCAACAACACCGACCGCCCGCTTCGAAGTTTTCGGTCTCGCCGGTCCAAGCTGGTGGTAAAGACGTGGTACCGCCCACCATTCAACCGCTTTGGATTGCTCGATAACCCGACTACTGCTGTTGTTGATTGTAGCCCCTTGGTTCTCGACTGCTCGATTACCTTGATTATTCGATTGCCTTGATTATTCTGATTGCCTTGCCCGCCGGATTGCCACCAAATCTCGGGCCGGTATTTCCTCCACCAGAATCCGGGCGGACCTCAACCGCCACCGGCCCTTGATCATACCGGAAAGAGTTGGAATTTTTGAACTCCTGCATAATATAACAATCCTTCCAAAGGTGGTTTGCCGGTACCTCCTTCGTCCCATGCTTCGGACAAGGTTGATTCAATATGAAATTCAAACGATCCGGATTGTGACCGCCCCGGTTTGACTGCCTACCCCTGCGCCGCTAACCCTTGTCCTGCTCGTTGGTGTTGGCCACAAAGCCCATGTTGCCGTTCGCTTTACGCTTGTTCCCTCCATTGCTCGCCGAATGATGCTGCTGGCCCTCGAGTTGCCGCTCTGCTTTTCCTTCCCCACTTCATCATTCTCAGATTCGGGATCCTTGGTACTATCGTAATCAGCGATTTTACCAAAACGCCCATTAGAGTGCCCATGTCATGGCAAAACGCTTCATGCGACTCCAGCTTCAGCTTTCAATGGCTCAAACCGCAATTGGCTTCCAAGGTCGATCGCGAATCAGGGTTGATCCGGTCCGAAGAATGTAAACTTCCGAGACGCCGCGCACCCAATGGGTTGTAGACTCTCCTCCGCTTTGACACAAGCCGCCAGATCCACCACGACATGGGCTGTTTACAGTGTCTTTGAAATTTTGATGAACCGGTTCGCAATCGGGTCCATGAGTTGATAGAGTTGGGCGGCAAATTTTTCAACCAAGTCCGGGCCGTACCTTCCAAAGATCATTGTAAAGTACTTTGCACATGCAGCTTCATCCACGCCTAGCATCTCCATGGCCATGTCGTAGCCTTCTATCCATGCCTCGGAGCCAAGTCGGCAAGATAATTTGGCACCTTGCGGGGCCCTTGAAGTCCTTGGGCAAGCGACGCTATGTAAAGCGGGACGAGGCAAGGCACCCCAAAGAGCCGACGTCACCCCGGCTCAAGATGGTCGGACGAACCGGGCAGCCGGATGATCCTCTACTTGTGCGGCTAACTCGCCTCCTACGCGTTCCTGGCGCGTCCACTACCACTTGAGCATCTTCAAAGCCGCCGCCGGATTGTTGCCGCGAGGCGGACCACGCCGCGCATTGCTTGATACGGCCGGTTCGCCGACGCTGCCGGCTATAGCTCCGCTCGGGCGGGGTGGAGGGATCCGATCCCGATCAGACGAGTAAGCTTCTTCTGAGCCAGGCCGTCCGGAGGAGCTCCTTAACCCGGGCGTGTCTCTACCGCCGCGGTGAATCGCTTTCAATTGGAATCGCCCAACCGCGCCGCAGCCGCCACAAGATTATCCATCGGGTTGGAGTAGTGACCCGAGGTGTCTGCAAGGTCTGGGCGCACCGGTATGATGGCGAGGCAGATCTACCAGACGGGCTGAACTGGTGCGGCCGCCCCAGTGCTTCCGCCGGTTCACCAACAGCGCGGATTATCGTCCTCGCCTCGGGTATTGAAAAGCTCCCTACCTCAAAAACTGAAGGCAAACGGGACCTGTACTTCCTTTTCATGACTTCGTGATGCACTCGTCCAGCTCGAGCCTATAAGCTCACGCATCCAAAGCGGCTCGCTCCATCGCCATCCGCTCGTCCCGCGGCCGCCAGTCCGCTTTAGCTTTAGTGATCTGTTCCTCACCTTTGCAATCTCTGCAGTATGTCCTGATCCGGTGGATTAGCTTCCGCCATGAGCACCGCCAATGCGCCAAAAGCTCGATAAAACTTGAGCCGGTGGGCGACAGGCCTCCGCCCCGGCTGCCATCACCGCTGTTGAACCGGGCGACCAGGGCGCCGCGTCAAGAGTGAAGCGCCTCGCATCGCCATGAAGACCCCAACCCGTTGGGTAGATCGAGGGGTCCGAATACTCTCACCGCCGGAACAGCCCCGATCCGCCATCCCGCAGCTGGTATAAAGACTCGCCCGCCGACAATTCGCCGCCAGAGTAAACGACGTTTTCGCCACCAGATGCTGATCCGCCATCGTAACCTCCGTGGACGACTCCCACCAAAACATGCTTGACCGCCGGTTCAGCTAGGGCAGGACTCTTCTTCGCCTGCTTAGCCGTCTCGACGAGGTCGGTGCAGACGTCCGGCCCAGGCCCCGACTCGCCAATCTTGCCGATGAACACGTGTATACCGCCAAAGGGGACCCGGTACCAGACTCAACCGAGCCGCCTCGGGCCCCAGTCCGCGATCGTCGATGTAGAGCTTGCCGCGACGACTTTTAGTCATCCGCCCATCAGATAGCCTTCGAGTCCTTCGAACTTGCCTCTAAGATCATCAAACCATCATGCGATAGCCCCACGGTGGGCGCCAACCGTCGTGGAATTGTCACGGCAGATGGCCTCATGAAAGGACTTAGTCGCAGGCCATCGTGACGGGTTAACCTAGAGGGGTTAAGGCGACACAAGACACGGAATTATATGGTTTGGCCCCTTCGATGAAGGTAAAACCACGCCCAGTTGTGGTGTGATTGATATGGTTTCGCGACTAGGGAGCAATAGCTTTGCCTTAGCCTCAATTCTCTGTCCCTAACTCGCCGCCGGTCGCCCCTTATATACACGGGTTGACGCCCGGCCGGTTTACAGAATCCCAATCCGCTCATACAAGAGTCCGGCTTGGTTTCTCCTTCCTTGCCTTACAATACAAGCTACAATACTAAGGCGGTTTACATGTATGGACCTTAATTCACCTCTGGGCTCCAGCCTCCATATGGGCTCGATCACGACGAGGGTAAACCGATTCGGGCGTTCACACCGTAGCTGTATCCTCAACAGAAATCACCCCGGACCCCAAAATAGTGAGTACTAGTCCACAAAACGGGCCAGAATCGGCCAAAACTGCGATTGTTTATGACCGACACATAAGCGCACCTTGGGGTTCAACAAATATGGTAATGACTCCAGGACCCCAAAACGGTGAGTAATAGTCCACGAAACGGGCCAGAATCAGCCAAAACTATGGGTGTTGATGACCGACACATAAGCGCACCTTGGGGTTCAACAACTATGGAAATCGCTTCGGGACCCCACAACGGTGAGTAATAGTCCAAGAAACGGGCCAGAATCGGCCAAAACTGCGAGTGTTGATGACCGACACATAAGCGCACCTTGGGGTTCAACAACTATGGTAATGACTCCGGGACCCCAAAACGGTGAGTAATAGTCCACGAAACGGGCCAGAATCGGCCAAAACTATGAGTGTTGATGACCGACACATAAGCGCACCTTGGGGTTCAACAACTATGGAAATCGCTTCGGGACCCCACAACGGTGAGTAATAGTCCAAGAAACGGGCCAGAATCGGCCAAAACTATGAGTGTTGATGACCGACACATAAGCGCACCTTGGGGTTCAACAACTATGGAAATCGCTTCGACCCCACAACGGTGAGTAATAGTCCAAGAAAACGGGCCAGAGTCGGCCAAAACTGCAAGTGTTGATGACCGACACGTAAACGGACCCCATGGTTTGTTAATCGTGGAAATCACCCAGACCCCAAAACAGTGAGTAATAGTCCATGAACGGGCCAGAATCGCCAAAACTGTGAGTGTTGATGACCGACACATAAGCGCACCTTGGGGTTCAACAACTATGGAAATCACCGGACCCCAAAATAGTGAGTACTAGTCCACAAACGGGCCGAATCGCCAAAACTGCGATTGTTGATGACCGACACATAAGCGCACTTGGGGTTCAACAACTATGGTAATGTCTCCAGGACCCCAAAACGGTGAGTAATAGTCCACGAAACGGGCCAGAATCAGCCAAAACTATGGGTGTTGATGACCGACACATAAGCGCCTTTGGGTTCAACAACTATGGAAATCACCCCGGACCCTAAAATAGTGAGTACTAGTCCACAAACGGGCCGAATCAGCCAAAACTGCGATTGTTGATGACCGACACATAAGCGCACCTTGGGGTTCAACAACTATGGTAATGACTCCGGGACCCCAAAACGGTGAGTAATAGTCCACGAAACGGGCCAGAATCGGCCAAAACTATGAGTGTTGATGACCGACACATAAGCGCACCTTGGGGTTCAACAACTATGGAAATTGCTTCGGGACCCCACAACGGTGAGTAATAGTCCAAGAAACGGGCCAGATTCGGCCAAAACTGCAAGTGTTGATGACCGACACGTAAACGGACCCTGTGGTTTGTTAATCATGGAAATCACCAAGGACCCCAAAACAGTGAGTAATAGTCCACGAAACGGGCCAGAATCGGCCAAAACTGTGAGTGTTGATGACCGACACATAATGGCACCTTGGGGTTCAACAACTATGGAAATCACTCCTGGACCCTAAAATAGTGAGTACTAGTCCACAAACGGGCCGTAATCAGCCAAAACTGCGATTGTTGATGACCGACACATAAGCACACCTTGGAGTTCAACAACTATGGTAATGACTCAGACCCCAAAACGGTGAGTAATAGTCCACGAACGGGCCAGAATCGCCAAAACTATGAGTGTTGATGACCGACACATAAGCGCACCTTGGGGTTCAACAACTATGGAAATCGCTTTGGGACCCCAAAACGGTGAGTAATAGTCCAAGAAACGGACCAGAATCGCCAAAATCTGCAGTGTTGATGACCGACACATAAGCGCACCTTGGAGTTCAACAACTATGGTAATGACTCCGGACCCCAAAACGGTGAGTAATAGTCCACGAAACGGGCCAGAATCGCCAAAACTATGAGTGTTGATGACCGACACATAAGCGCACCTTGGGGTTCAACAACTATGGAAATCGCCCTGACCCCAAAATAGTGAGTAGTAGTCCACAAACGGGCCGAATCAGCCAAAACTGCGATTGTTGATGACCGACACATAAGCGCACCTTGGGGTTCAACAACTATGGTAATGACTCGGGACCCCAAAAGGTGAGTAATAGTCCACGAACGGGCCAGAATCGCCAAAACTATGAGTGTTGATGACGGACACATAAGCACACCTTGGGGTTCAACAACTATGGAAATCGCCGGGACCCCACAACGGTGAGTAATAGTCCATGAACGGGCCGAATCGCCAAAACTGTGAGTGTTGATGACCGACACATAAGCGCACCTTGGGGTTCAACAACTATGGAAATCACTCTGGGACCCCAAAATAGTGAGTACTAGTCCACAAAACGGGCCAGAATCGGCCAAAACTGCGATTGTTGATGACCGACACATAAGCGCACCTTGGGGTTCAACAACTATGGTAATGACTCCAGGACCCCAAAACGGTGAGTAATAGTCCACGAAACGGGCCAGAATCAGCCAAAACTATGGGTGTTGATGACCGACACATAAGCGCACCTTGGGGTTAAACAACTATGGAAATAGTTTTAGGACCACACACTGGTGAGTTATAGTCCAAGAAACGGGCCAGAATCGGCCAAAACTGCGAGTGTTGATGACCGACACGTAAACGGATCCCAGGGTTTGTTACTCGTGGAAATCACTCCAGGACCCCAAAACAGTGAGTAATAGTCCACGAAACGGGCCAGAATCGGCCAAAACTGTGAGTGTTGATGACCGACACACAAGCGCACCTTGGGGTTCAACAACTATGGAAATCACTCCTGGACCCCAAAATAGTGAGTACTAGTCCACAAAACGGGCCAGAATCGGCCAAAACTGCGATTGTTGATGACCAACACATAAGCGCACCTTGGGGTTCAACAACTATGGTAATGACTCCAGGACCCCAAAACGGTGAGTAATAGTCCACGAAACGGGCCAGAATCGGCCAAAACTATGAGTGTTGATGACCGACACATAAGCGCACCTTGGGGTTCAACAACTATGGAAATTGCTTCGGGACCCCACAACGGTGAGTAATAGTCCAAGAAACGGGCCAGATTCGGCCAAAACTGCAAGTGTTGACGACCGACACGTAAACGGACCCCAGGGTTTGTTAATCATGGAAATCACTCAAGGACCCCAAAACAGTGAGTAATAGTCCACGAAACGGGCCAGAATCGGCCAAAACTGTGAGTGTTGATGACCGACACATAAGCGCACCTTGGGGTTCAACAACTATGGAAATCACTCCTAGACCCTAAAATAGTGAGTACTAGTCCACAAAACGGGCCAGAATTAGCCAAAACTGCGATTGTTGATGACCGACACATTTCCGCACCTTGGAGTTCAACAACTATGGTAATGACTCCAGGACCCCAAAACGGTGAGTAATAGTCCATGAAACGGGCCATAATCGGCCAAAACTATGAGTGTTGATGACCGACACATAAGCGCACCTTGGGGTTCAACAACTATGGAAATCGCCGACCCCCACAACGGTGGGTAATAGTCCAAGAACGGGCCAGAATCGCCAAAACTATGAGTGTTGATGACCGACACATAAGCGCACCTTGGGGTTCAACAACTATGGAAATCGCCGGGACCCCACAACGGTGAGTAATAGTCCAAGAAAGGGCCGAGTCGCCAAAACTGCAAGTGTTGATGACCGACACGTAAACGGACCCTGGGTTTGTTAATCGTGGAAATCACCCGAGACCCCAAAACAGTGAGTAATAGTCCATGAAACGGGCCGAATCGCCAAAACTGTGAGTGTTGATGACCGACACATAAGCGCACCTTGGGGTTCAACAACTATGGAAATCACTCCTGGACCCCAAAATAGTGAGTACTAGTCCACAAAACGGGCCAGAATCGGCCAAAACTACGATTGTTGATGACCGACACATAAGCGCACCTTGGGGTTCAACAACTATGGAAATCACTCCTGGACCCCAAAATAGTGAGTACTAGTCCACAAACGGGCCGAATCGCCAAAACTGCGATTGTTGATGACCGACACATAAGCGCACCTTGGGGTTCAACAAATATGGTAATGTCTCCAGGACCCCAAAACGGTGAGTAATAGTCCACGAAACGGGCCAGAATCAGCCAAAACTATGGGTGTTGATGACCGACACATAAGCGCACCTTGGGGTTAAACAACTATGGAAATCGCTTTGGGACCCCACAAGGTGAGTTATAGTCCAAGAAACGGGCCAGAATCGGCCAAAACTGCGAGTGTTGATGACCGACACGTAAACGGACCCTGTGGTTTGTTACTCGCTTAAATCACTCCGGACCCCAAAACAAAGTGAGTAATAGTCCATGAACGGGCCGAATCGGCCAAAACTCATGAGTGTTGATGACCGACACATAAGCGCACCTTGGGGTTCAACAACTATGGAAATTGCTACGGACCCCCAACGGTGAGTAATAGTCCAAGAACGGGCCAGAATCGCCAAAACTGCAAGTGTTGATGACCGACACGTAAACGGACCCTGTGGTTTGTTAATCATGGAAATCACCAAGGACCCCAAAACAGGAGTAATAGTCCACCAAAATCGCCAAAACTGTGAGTGTTGATGATAGTCCACCTTGGGGTTCAACAACTATGGAAATCACTCTAGACCCTAAAATCGTGAGTACCAAAACGGGCCAGAATTAGCCAAAACTGTGTTGATGACCGACACATAAGCGCACCTTGGGTTCAACAACTATGGAAATCACTCCGAGACCCCAAAACGGTGAGTACTAGTCCATGAAACGGGCCATAATCGCCAAAACTATGAGTGTTGATGACCGACACATTTCGCACCTTGGGGTTCAACAACTATGGAAATCACTCCAGACCCCAAAACGGTGAGTAATAGTCCAAGAAACGGGCCAGAATCGGCCAAAACTATGAGTGTTGATGACCGACACATAAGCGCACCTTGGGGTTCAACAACTATGGAAATCGCTTTGGGACCCCACAATGGTGAGTTATAGTCAAAGAAACGGGCCAGAACCAGCCGAAACTGCAAGTGTTGATGACCGACACGTAAACGGACCCTAGGGTTTGTTAATCGTGGAAATCACCCAGACCCCAAAACAGTGAGTAATAGTCCATGAAAGGGCCGAATCGCCAAAACTGCAAGTGTTGATGACCGACACATAAGCGCACCCTGGGGTTCAACAACTATGGAAATCACCCCGACCCCAAAATAGTGAGTACTAGTCCACAAACGGGCAGAATCGCCAAAACTGCGAGTGTTGATGACCGACACATAAGCGCACCTTGGGGTTCAACAACTATGGTAATCACTCCAAAATAGTGACCCCAAAACGGTGAGTAATAGTCCATGGTAATGTCTCCAGACCCCACGGGCCACGAAACGGGCCAGAATCGCCAAAACTATGGGTGTTGATGACCGACACATAAGCGCACCTTGGGGTTAAACAACTATGGAAATCGCTTTGGGACCCCACAAGGTGAGTTATAGTCCAAGAAACGGGCCAGAATCGCCAAAATGAGTGTTGATGACCGACACGTAAACGGACCCTGTGGTTTGTTACTCGTTAAATCACCCAGGATCCAAAAACAGTGTGAGTAGTCCATGAACGGGCCAAAATCGCCAAAACTGTGAGTGTTGATGACCGACACAAGCGCACCTTGGGGTTCAACAACTATGGAAATCACCCTGGACCCCAAAATAGTGAGTACTAGTCCACAAACGGGCGGCCAAAACTGCGAATGACCAACACATAAGCGCACCTTGGGGTTCAAAACTATGGTAATGACTCAGACCCCAAAACAGTGAGTAATAGTCCACCGGGCCGTAATCAGCCAAAACTATAATGACCGACACGCGCACCTTGGGTTCAACAACTATGGAAATCGCTGACTCAGTGAGTAATAGTCCAAGAACGGGCCGAATCGCCAAACTAGTGTTGATGACCGACACGTAAACGGACGGGTTTGTTAATCATGGAAATCACCAAGGACCCCAAAACAGTGAGTAATAGTCCACGAACGGGCCAGAATCGCCAAACTGTGAGTGTTGATGACCGACACATAAGCGCACCTTGGGGTTCAACAACTATGGTAAACTCGCCCCAAAACGGTGAGTAATAGTCCACCGGGCCAGAATCGCCAAAACTATGAGTGTTGATGACCGACACATAAGCGCACCTTGAGGTTCAACAACTATGGAAATCTTTGGGACCCCACAACGGTGGGTAATAGTCCAAGAACGGGCCGAATCGCCAAAACTGCGAGTGTTGATGACCGACACGTAAACGGACCCTGAGGGTTTGTTAATCGTGGAAATCACCCAGACCCCAAAACAGTGAGTAATAGTCCACGAACGGGCCGAAACGGCCAAAACTGTGAGTGTTGATGACCGACACATAAGTGCACCTTGGGGTTCAACAACTATGGAAATCACTCCTAGAACCCAAAATAGTGAGTAGTAGTCCACAAAACGGGCCAGAATCAGCCAAAACTGCGATTGTTGATGACCGACACATAAACGCACCTTGGAGTTCAACAACTATGGTAATGACTCCAGGACCCCAAAAGGGAGTAATAGTCCACGAAACGGGCCGAATCGCCAAAACTATGAGTGTTGATGACGGACACATAAGCGCACCTTGGGGTTCAACAACTATGGAAATCGCCGACCCCACAACGGTGAGTAATAGTCCAAGAACGGGCCAGAATCGCCAAAACTACAAGTGTTGATGACCGACACGTAAACGGACCCTGTGGTTTGTTACTCGTGGAAATCACCCAGACCCCAAAACAGTGAGTAATAGTCCATGAAACGGGCCAGAATCGCCAAAACCGTGAGTGTTGATGACCGACACACAAGCGCACCTTGGGGTTCAACAACTATGGAAATCACCCGACCCCAAAATAGTGAGTACTAGTCCACAAACGGGCCGAATCGCCAAAACTGCGATTGTTGATGACCAACACATAAGCGCACCTTGGGGTTCAACAACTATGGTAATGACTCAGACCCCAAAACGGTGAGTAATAGTCCACGAAATGGGCCGAATCGCCAAAACTATGAGTGTTGATGACCGACACATAAGCGCACTCGGGTTCAACAACTATGGAAATCGCTTCGGGACCCCACAACGGTGAGTAATAGTCCAAGAACGGGCCAGAATCGGCCAAAACTACGAGTGTTGATGACCGACACGTAAACGGATCCTGTGGTTTGTTAATCGTGGAAATCACCCAGACCCCAAAACAGTGAGTAATAGTCCATGAACGGGCCAATCGAATCGCCAATCCTGAGTGTTGATGACCAAAAGCGCACCTTGGGGTTCAACAACTATGGAAATCACCCCGTGTTACTAGTCCACAAACGGGCCGAATCGCCAAAATCACATTGTTGATGACCGACACATAAGCGCACCTTGGGTTCAACAACTATGGAAATCACTCGTGACCCCAAAACGGTGAGTAATAGTCCACAAACGGGCCAGAATCGCCAAAACTATGAGTGTTGATGACCGACACATAAGCGCACCTTGGGGTTCAACAACTATGGAAATCGACTTTGGGACCCCAAAACGGTGAGTAATAGTCCAAGAAAACGGGCCAGAATCGCCAAAACTATGCAGTGTTGATGACCGACACATAAGCGCACTTTGGGGTTCAACAACTATGGTGGAAATCGCCCGAGACCCCAAAACGGTGAGTAATAGTCCAAGAAACGGGCCGAATCGCCAAAACTATGAGTGTTGATGACCGACACATAAGCGCACCTTGGGGTTCAACAACTATGGAAATCACTCGGGACCCCAAAACGGTGAGTAATAGTCCACTAACGGGCCAGAATCGCCAAAACTATGAGTGTTGATGACCGACACATAAGCGCACCTTGGGGTTCAACAACTATGGAAATCGCCGGGACCCCAAACGGTGAGTAATAGTCCAAGAAAGCGGCCAAACTATGAGTGTTGATGGCCGACACAGACCCAAAACTGCAAGTGTTGATGACCGACACGTAACGGACCCTGTGGTTTGTTAATCGTGGAAATCACTCAGACCCCAAAACAGTGAGTAATAGTCCATGAACGGGCCGAATCGCCAAAACCGTGAGTGTTGATGACCGACACATAAGCGCACCTTTGGGTTCAACAATTATGGAAATCACTCCAGACCCCAAAATAGTGAGTACTAGTCCACTAAACGGGCCAGAATCGGCCAAAACTGCGATTGTTGATGACCGACACATAAGCGCACCTTGGGGTTCAACAACTATGGTAATGTCTCCAGGACCCCAAAACGGTGAGTAATAGTCCACGAAACAGGCCAGAATCAGCCAAAACTATGGGTGTTGATGACCGACACATAAGCGCACCTTGGGGTTCAACAACTATGGAAATCACTCCTGGACCCTAAAATAGTGAGTACTAGTCCACAAAACGGGCCAGAATCAACCAAAACTGCGATTGTTGATGACCGACACATAAGCGCACCTTGGGGTTCAACAACTATGGTAATGACTCCAGGACCCCAAAACGGTGAGTAATAGTCCACGAAACGGGCCAGAATCGGCCAAAACTATGAGTGTTGATGACCGACACATAAGCGCACCTTGGGGTTCAACAACTATGGAAATTGCTTCGGGACCCCACAACGGTGAGTAATAGTCCAAGAAACGGGCCAGATTCGGCCAAAACTGCAAGTGTTGACGACCGACACGTAAACGGACCCCAGGGTTTGTTAATCATGGAAATCACTCAAGGACCCCAAAACAGTGAGTAATAGTCCACGAACGGGCGAAATCGCCAAAACTGTGAGTGTTGATGACCGACACATAATGGCACCTTGGGGTTCAACAACTATGGAAATCACTCCTGGACCCTAAAATAGTGAGTACTAGTCCACAAAACGGGCCAGAATCAGCCAAAACTGCGATTGTTGATGACCGACACATAAGCGCACCTTGGAGTTCAACAACTATGGTAATGACTCCAGGACCCCAAAACGGTGAGTAATAGTCCACGAAACGGGCCAGAATCGGCCAAAACTATGAGTGTTGATGACCGACACATAAGCGCACCTTGGGGTTCAACAACTATGGAAATCGCTTTGGGACCCCAAAACGGTGAGTTATAGTCCAAGAAACGGACCAGAATCGGCCAAAACTGCGAGTGTTGATGACCGACACATAAGCGCACCTTGGAGTTCAACAACTATGGTAATGACTCCAGGACCCCAAAACGGTGAGTAATAGTCCACGAAACGGGCCAGAATCGGCCAAAACTATGAGTGTTGATGACCGACACATAAGCGCACCTTGGGGTTCAACAACTATGGAAATCACTCCTGGACCCCAAAATAGTGAGTAGTAGTCCACAAAACGGGCCAGAATCAGCCAAAACTTCGATTGTTGATGACCGACACATAAGCGCACCTTGGGGTTCAACAACTATGGTAATGACTCCAGGACCCCAAAAAGGTGAGTAATAGTCCACGAAACGGGCCAGAATCGGCCAAAACTATGAGTGTTGATGACGGACACATAAGCGCACCTTGTGGTTCAACAACTATGGAAATCGCTTCGGGACCCCACAACGGTGAGTAATAGTCCAAGAAACGGGCCAGAATCGGCCAAAACTGCAAGTGTTGATGACCGACACGTAAACGGACCCCAGGGTTTGTTAATCGTGGAAATCACTCCAGGACCCCAAAACAGTGAGTAATAGTCCATGAACGGGCCGAATCGCCAAAACTGTGAGTGTTGATGACCGACACATAAGCGCACCTTGGGGTTCAACAACTATGGAAATCACCCTGGACCCCAAAATAGTGAGTACTAGTCCACAAACGGGCCGAATCGCCAAAACTGCGATTGTTGATGACCAACACATAAGCGCACCTTGGGGTTCAACAACTATGGTAATGACTCCAGGACCCCAAAACGGTGAGTAATAGTCCACGAAACGGGCCAGAATCGGCCAAAACTATGAGTGTTGATGACCGACACATAAGCGCACCTTGGGGTTCAACAACTATGGTAATGTCTCCAGGACCCCAAAACGGTGAGTAATAGTCCACGAAACAGGCCAGAATCAGCCAAAACTATGGGTGTTGATGACCGACACATAAGCGCACCTTGGGGTTCAACAACTATGGAAATCACTCCTGGACCCTAAAATAGTGAGTACTAGTCCACAAAACGGGCCAGAATCAACCAAAACTGCGATTGTTGATGACCGACACATAAGCGCACCTTGGGGTTCAACAACTATGGTAATGACTCAGACCCCAAAACGGTGAGTAATAGTCCACGAACGGGCCAGAATCGCCAAAACTATGAGTGTTGATGACCGACACATAAGCGCACCTTGGGGTTCAACAACTATGGAAATTGCTTCGGGACCCCACAACGGTGAGTAATAGTCCAAGAAACGGGCCAGAATCGGCCAAAACTGCAAGTGTTGATGACCGACACGTAAACGGACCCCAGGGTTTGTTAATCATGGAAATCACTCAAGGACCCCAAAACAGTGAGTAATAGTCCACGAAACGGGCCCGAATCGGCCAAAACTGTGAGTGTTGATGACCGACACATAATGGCACCTTGGGGTTCAACAACTATGGAAATCACTCCTGGACCCTAAAATAGTGAGTACTAGTCCACAAAACGGGCCAGAATCAGCCAAAACTGCGATTGTTGATGACCGACACATAAGCGCACCTTGGAGTTCAACAACTATGGTAATGACTCCAGGACCCCAAAACGGTGAGTAATAGTCCACGAAACGGGCCAGAATCGGCCAAAACTATGAGTGTTGATGACCGACACATAAGCGCACCTTGGGGTTCAACAACTATGGAAATCGCTTTGGGACCCCACAACGGTGAGTAATAGTCCAAGAAACGGGCCAGAATCGTCCAAAACTGCGAGTGTTGATGACCGACACATAAGCGCACCTTGGGGTTCAACAACTATGGAAATGACTCGAGACCCCAAAACTGTGAGTAATAGTCCACGAAACGGGCCAGAATCGGCCAAAACTGTGAGTGTTGATGACCGACACATAAGCGCACCTTGGGGTTCAACAACTATGGAAATCACTCCTGGACCCCAAAATAGTGAGTAGTAGTCCACAAAACGGGCCAGAATCGGCCAAAACTGCGATTGTTGATGACCGACACATAAGCGCACCTTGGGGTTCAACAACTATGGTAATGACTCAGACCCCAAAAGGTGAGTAATAGTCCACGAAACGGGCGAGAATCGCCAAAACTATGAGTGTTGATGACCGGACACATAAGCGCACCTTGTGGTTCAACAACTATGGAAATCGCCGGACCCCACAACGGTGAGTAATAGTCCAAGAACGGGCCGAATCGCCAAAACTGCAAGTGTTGATGACCGACACGTAAACGGACCCTGGGTTTGTTAATCGTGGAAATCACCCAGACCCCAAAACAAAGAGTAATAGTCCATGAACGGGCCGAATCGCCAAAACTGTGAGTGTTGATGACCGACACATAAGCGCACCTTGGGGTTCAACAACTATGGAAATCACTCCTGACCCCAAAATAGTGAGTACTAGTCCACAAACGGGCCGAATCGCCAAAACTGCGATTGTTGATGACCAACACATAAGCGCACCTTGGGGTTCAACAACTATGGTAATGACTCGAGACCCCAAAACGGTGAGTAATAGTCCACGAACGGGCCGAATCGCCAAAACTATGAGTGTTGATGACCGACATAAGCGCACCTTGGGGTTCAACAACTATGGTAATGTCTCCAGACCCCAAAACGGTGAGTAATAGTCCACGAACGGGCCAGAATCGCCAAAACTATGGGTGTTGATGACCGACACATAAGCGCACCTTGGGGTTCAACAACTATGGAAATCACTCCTGGACCCTAAAATAGTGAGTACTAGTCCACAAAACGGGCCAGAATCAACCAAAACTGCGATTGTTGATGACCGACACATAAGCGCACCTTGGGGTTCAACAACTATGGTAATGACTCAGACCCCAAAACGGTGAGTAATAGTCCACGAACGGGCCGAATCGCCAAAACTATGAGTGTTGATGACCGACACATAAGCGCACCTTGGGGTTCAACAACTATGGAAATTGCTTCGGGACCCCACAACGGTGAGTAATAGTCCAAGAAACGGGCCAGATTCGGCCAAAACTGCAAGTGTTGACAACCGACACGTAAACGGACCCCAGGGTTTGTTAATCATGGAAATCACTCAAGGACCCCAAAACAGTGAGTAATAGTCCACGAAACGGGCCAGAATCGGCCAAAACTGTGAGTGTTGATGACCGACACATAATGGCACCTTGGGGTTCAACAACTATGGAAATCACTCCTGGACCCTAAAATAGTGAGTACTAGTCCACAAAACGGGCCAGAATCAGCCAAAACTGCGATTGTTGATGACCGACACATAAGCGCACCTTGGAGTTCAACAACTATGGTAATGACTCCAGGACCCCAAAACGGTGAGTAATAGTCCACGAAACGGGCCAGAATCGGCCAAAACTATGAGTGTTGATGACCGACACATAAGCGCACCTTGCGGTTCAACAACTATGAAATCGCTTTGGGACCCCAAAACGGTGAGTTATAGTCCAAGAAACGGACCAGAATCGGCCAAAACTATGAGTGTTGATGACCGACACATAAGCGCACCTTGGGGTTCAACAACTATGGAAATCACTCCAGGACCCCAAAACAGTGAGTAATAGTCCACGAAACGGCCCAGAATCGGCCAAAACTGTGAGTGTTGATGACCGACACACAAGCGCACCTTGGGGTTCAACAACTATGGAAATCACTCCTGGACCCCAAAATAGTGAGTACTAGTCCACAAAACGGGCCAGAATCGGCCAAAACTGCGATTGTTGATGACCGACACATAAGCGCACCTTGGGGTTCAACAACTATGGTAATGACTCCAGGACCCCAAAAAGGTGAGTAATAGTCCACGAAACGGGCCAGAATCGCCAAAACTATGAGTGTTGATGACCGACACATAAGCGCACCTTGGGGTTCAACAACTATGGAAATCGCCGACCCCACAACGGTGAGTAATAGTCCAAGAACGGGCCGAATCGCCAAAACGCAAGTGTTGATGACCGACACGTAAACGGACCCGTGGTTTGTTAATCGTGGAAATCACCCAGACCCCAAAACAAAGAGTAATAGTCCATGAACGGGCCGAATCGCCAAAACTATGAGTGTTGATGACCGACACATAAGCGCACCTTGGGGTTCAACAACTATGGAAATCACTCCTGGACCCCAAAATAGTGAGTACTAGTCCACAAAACGGGCCAGAATCGCCAAAATCAACATTGTTGATGACCGACACATAAGCGCACCTTGGGGTTCAACAACTATGGTAATGACTCCAGGACCCCAAAACGGTGAGTAATAGTCCACGAAACGGGCCAGAATCGGCCAAAACTGTGAGTGTTGATGACCGACACATAAGCGCACCTTGGGGTTCAACAACTATGGTAATGACTCCAGGACCCCAAAACGGTGAGTAATAGTCCACGAAACAGGCCAGAATCGGCCAAAACTATGAGTGTTGATGACCGACACATAAGCGCACCTTGGGGTTCAACAACTATGGAAATCGCTCCTGGACCCCAAGATAGTGAGTACTAGTCCACAAAACGGGCCAGAATCAGCCAAAACTGCGATTGTTGATGACCGACACATAAGCGCACCTTGGAGTTCAACAACTATGG
>JAHIAM010005810.1:0-33190 GCA_021605205.1 Aegilops longissima | reverse complement strand
TAGACTGAATCTCCAATGCTTCAACATAGCCTCTTGGAACTATGTCCAAACATAGCTCGCGAAGGTCCTCGCCTAATTCCTTCGGTAACTCTCCGGTCATGAGCGTGTTGACATGGCTCTTGCGGCTCAACGCATCAGCTACTACGTTAGCCTTTCCTGGGTGATAATGCAATCTCATATAATAATTCTTTATGAGCTCCAACCATCTCCTTTGCCTGATATTTAACTCCTTCTGCGTTAAGATGTATTTCAAACTCTTGTGATCCGTGTACACCTCACAATGGTTTCCGATTGAGAAAATGTCTCCATGTCTTCAACGCACGCACCACGACTGCTAACTCCAAATCATGCGTAGCGTAATTCAACTCATGGGGTTTAAGCTGTCTTGAGGCATATGAAACAACTCTTCCCTCATGCATAAGCACTGCTCCAAGTCCTCGACGAGAAGCATCGCAGTAAACTTCACAATCCTTGCGCTGATCTAGCAGAATCAACACTGGTGATGTAACCAAATGTTTCTTCAACTCCTGGAAACTGGCCTCACATTCCTCATTCCAATTGAACTTGGTGTCCTTCTTCAACAGCTCCGTCATGGGCTTTGCAATCTTTGAGAAGTTTTCAATGAATCTCCGGTAGTATCCTATGAGTCCAAGAAAACTCCGGATCTCTCCAACTGACGTGGGTGATTCCCAGTTTGTCACAGTGACAACTTTGGTGGGGTCTACTGCTATGCCTTCTTCGGATATAACGTGTCCGATAAATCCAAATTCCTTCAACCAAAACTCACATTTGCTGAACTTGGCGTATAACTGATGTTCTCTGAGCTTCTCAAGTACCAAACGCAAATGTTCCTTATGCTCCTCTTCATTCTTTGAGTAGACCAAAATATCGTCAATGAACACTACGGGGAACTTATCCAGAAACTCCATAAACACCTTGTTCATCAGGTTCATGAAATAGGCAGGTGCGTTAGTCAGACCAAATGACATAATGGTATACTCATACAGCCCATACTTGGTGGTAAAAGCCGTCTTGCGTATATGCTGCTCTCGAATCTTCAACTGGTGGTATCCTGATCGCAGATCGATCTTTGAAAATACCTTAGCTCCTTGTAATCGGTCAAACAAATCATTGATCATCGGCAGTGGGTACTTGTTCTTGATGGTCACTTCATTCAATCCTCGATAATCAACAACCATCCTTAACGATCCATCCTTCTTCTCCACTAGAAGCACTGGCGATCCCCAAGGTGAAGAACTTGGGAGAATATAGCCTTTATCCAGTAACTCCTTAATCTGCTTCTTAATCTCCTCCAAATCTTTTGCGGGCATCCTGTACGGTCTCTTAGATATTGGCCTTGTGCCTGGCAAAAGCTCTGGCATGCCCGGAAACTCCTCTGGAAATACGTCCGGAAAATCCTTCACCACTGGTACTTCCTCCTGTACAACTCCTGATAAGGAATTTACTTGAGTCCTCTTCGGCACATGCCGGGGTACATACTCAATCCTTCTTCCTTCTAGGGTGGTAAGCAAAATCGTCTTACTAGCGCAATCGATGTTTCCTCCATACATCAATAGTTAATCCATACCCAAAATCACATCCAAACCTTGCGACTCCAAGATTATCAAGTCTGGGGGGAAAACATGCCTACCTATGGACAATGGCATCTGAAAACATCCTTGGCTTGCCATATACTCTGCTCCTGGTGAACTTACTAACATAGGTGTTCTAAGAACTTTGGTGGGCAGTTTATACTTATCCACAAATCCCCTTGATATGTATGAATGCGATGCACCAGTATCAAAAAGAACGAGTGCAGTAAATGACTTAACCAAAACTTACCTATTACTGCATCTGGCTGGGCTTCAACGTCCTCCATGTTAACGTGGTTCACATGTCCTTTGTTGAATGGGTTGGGCTTCTTCCTAGAGCTTCCATTGCCATTTCCATTCTTAGCTTCAGGACACTCATTGGCATAAGGTCCAGTCTTCTGGCATTTGTAGCAAGTGACTTGGCTCAGATCCCTCTTGGCTGGGGTCGATGGGTTGGTACGGTTCTGTCCGTTGCTTCCTCCATTCCCATTACCATTTTTGGGGCCATTATGGTTGTGCGAACCCCCTGCTCCATGGGTATGTTGAAAAGGTCCTCCCGAATTTGGGGTAAAACGTGGCTTCTGATGAGCTCCAGAATTGTACTTCCCTTGTCCATACTTCCTCTTGCGGCTTTCAATCTGCTACTGCTTCCCTTCAATCATGAGAGCTCTATCCACCAACTCTTGCTAGTTGTTGAAGGTTGCTACCATCAACTGCATGCTCAGTTCATCATTCAGTCCTTCCAGAAACTTCTCCTGCTTGGATGCATCTGTAGTAACGTCATCTGGGGCATAACGTGCTAGTTTACTAAAGTCCTCCACATACTGGCCTACGGTGCGTCCTCCTTGGCGTAAGTTACGAAACTCACGCTTCTTCATGGCCATAGCTCCTGTTGAAACATGGGCAGTACGGAAAGCTTGCTGAAACTGGTCCCATGTGACAGTGTCAATAGGGTGAGTGGCTGTGTAATTCTCCCACCATGATGTTGCGGGTCCATCAAGCTGATGTGCGGCAAAGCGCACTCTCTCCTCATCTGTGCATCCTGCAGTGGTCAGCTCCCTTCCAACCTTGCGGAGCCAATCATCTGCAACAATCGGCTCGGTGCTGCTGGAAAACACCGGCGGATTCAACCTCAAGAAACGGGCCAAATGGTCAACAGGTGGTGGTGGTGGGTTGTTGTTGTTGTTTCCTTGGTTCTGTACTAGCACTTGCATCAGGGCATTCTGCTGCTGAATCCACTGAGTGATCTCCGGTGGGAAAACAAATCCGGTGTCGCATCTCGGAGGCATCTGATGGGTTTAGAAAAGATGAGAATATAGAATAGAATGAGGTCTAGAGAGAAAACACTACCCATATGCACATGAGACAAACACAATCATATCACTCCAATCAATTTCAAACAAGGCATACAATCAATCTAACTATCGTTACAAAGTGCTCGGACTATAATATATACATGAGGGAGTACTACTACTGATATGGTGGTTGTCGGATTTCGGGTTCCGGCAGACCCTTAAGGTTCGAACTCTGGGGTGCGCGCGGAGATCCAACCCTCCACCGTCTCGTACCTCGCCGAATCGCAGGGACCTAAACTACTAGAAAGAACAGCACAACAGACACGAGATTTCTACTAGTTCGGGCCACCGTTGTGGTGTAATACCCTACTCTAGTTTGTGGCATGGTGGATTTCCTCTGGGTTGATGAGGAACAGTACAGGGAAGAACAGCCTCGCGAGGGTCTGTTCTTGGTGGGTGTGATGAACTGCTAGGTGGTGTTCCGTCGCTCTAGCTTGAGGATCGGGTCTCTATCTCTCTCTCTGGATTCCAAATGCCAGGTCCTCTATCCTTGCGATCCCTCCCATCTCCCTACTCTGAGTGTGGCTACTCCTATTTATAGGCGAAGTCCCTGGGCCTCTTCCCAAATATTGAGCAGGAAGGGCGCCAACAATTGGCCATTTTGAAGGGGAACAGCGGGTACACTTATCCTGACTAAAGTTGGTCCTCGCCTACCAAAGGCTCGGGTGATGACGCCTGCTTGGGCTCCACGATGACTCCCTTCCAGCCGTTGGGGCTGGTCTTGGTCTTGTTGCACCGAAACGGATGCCTTTGCTTGATGCTCTCGCTGCGCTTGCTCCCTTTGTACCAAAGAGGAAAGGAGGGCGTTATGCGGGCTGGCGCCCGATCGGCGCCCTTGGTAAATCATGGCTTGCGTCATGGGCACCTCGCGAGTACCCTGCTTGAACTCTCGCCTCCTCATGAGCCACTGGACGAGGCCGTGCACGAGAAGCTCCTTGTCGTTCGCCCATGAGGCTTGCCCCTCGCGAGGGTCTTGAGCTTGTGTTGATGAAGATGGGCTGTCCTGGGCCTCCTTTGAGCCACGCCGCAGGCCGCAGCACGCAAGTCCAGGGACCCCGTTCCCGAACGCCGACAAGAGCCCCCAGGCCCACGGGCGCGCCCGAACTTGGCCGAGCGGAGAGGCGAAAGGGTAAGTGCGAAGCGTCGTGGGCCCTAACAGCCTGCGGCCTTGGGCGCCACGTGGTGGTTGATTGGACGTGTGCGCACTGCTTCCCTTCCTGGTTCGTGCTCTTGAAGATGTCTCCCTTGGTCTTGGCCCCAAGGCTGAGGCCGAGGCGCGTGTCTTGTCTTCCGCGGCACTGACGCGGATCCTCACCCACATCTATCTCCGCGATCCCAGCGTCGACATGGACAACCTGCTGGAGCCAGCAAGCGGCGAGCATACAGCTGCCGCTGCCGAGGCCGTGAAGGGTCGCGTGGAGGCTCTGTTGGGAAGTTCCGCCTTCACACCAAGCGAGCGGCGCTGCCCGCCCTGCTGCTTCACGAGGCGAGCCCGCTCCGCGCTGCTCCACCGCCGACAAGTGACTCCGTTGTGGCCCCTGCTTTGCTTTTAATTCCTGCACATGTATCATGCCTCGGGGAGGCGTTTAAACCTGCGCTTGGTATTGCGATAACAGTGTGGACTGTAATATTTGCTTTTGAATTCCTTGAAATTTGTGCTTCCTACTTGCTTATGTTCTATGCCGGCAGAGCCCGGCCCCGTGCATACCTCAGCCGCCATTAGCCCCGACCGAAACCAGGGCGGGACCAAGGAGTGAGGGCTACGTGACAAGTTAGGCTCTGAGTCGCGATGCTCAGAGTCCCCTTAGCGCACGAACAACAAGTAGGGAGGTGAGACGCGGCGATCCACCGTTCTCGTCTGCGAGCTCGGCCCGCGCATACCTCAACCGTCGTTAGCCTTTCGAACTAAGGAGTGAGGGCTACGTGACCATTAGGCTCTGAGTGGCGATGCTCAGAGTCCCCTTGACGCCAAACGGCATGCGTATCTTGGCTCCGCCGGGAGTGACGTCGACGAACCAGGCCGAGGGCTGGATGGGTGGCGTCGTCTGGCATGACCAGGCGCAGCCCCTCGCCGGCGCTCCCGAGGGGAGGCGTTGCGACGAGGCCAGACACTAAGCTCTGGGCTCCCTGAGGTTGATGCGACCCGGAGGCCACCCTCAGTTGTTTATCACCAGCACGGAGCATAGCGCTTCCGCATGTGTACGGGCATAGCCGCTCCTCGGCAGTGTCGTCAGCCAGCGGGGAGCATGGTGCTTCCACTGGAACGTGGGAGGGGGCTCCCCTCCGGGAGGAGCCCCCGGGGCGTATACAGCCCCACCCTGACACGTGGCTGGCACGGTAGGGCTGGACGAGGTGTATCTGGTGAGCCAGCGCGGGACTCACGAGGCCCTACCACAAGGCGGGTTGCGCCTGGCTCTGGGCCTTATCTTCAAGTGTATTCCTGCAAATTTGGCCAGATGCCGATGCTCTACGTCTTTGGGTCCCGGCTCTCGGGCTAGTCTCAGCTGTCGCTGGCAAGCCAGGTCCCGATGCCATGGACAAGACCAGAGGGTGAGGGCCGGAGAGCCGGTAGGAGCCCTGAGTCGCGATGCTCAGGCACCCCCCCTTTAACGCGCAAGCTGGGTTAGATGACGCAACTCTGCGTCCTCGGGTCCCGGCTCTCGGGCTGGTCTCAGCCATCGCTGGCAAGCCAGGTCGCGATGCCATGGACATGACCAGAGGGTGAGGGCGAGAGAGTCGGTGGGATCCACGAGTCGCGATGCTCGTGCACCCCCTTTAATGCGCAAGCTGGGTGGATCTGACAACTCTCGTCCTCGGGTCCCGGCTCTCGGGCTGGTCTCGGCCGTCGTTGGCAAGCCGGTCGCGATGCCGTGGACAAGACCAGAGGGTGAGGGCGGAGAGCGGTAGGAGCCCTGAGTCGCGATGCTCGGGCACCCCCTTTAACGCTAAGCTGGGTTAGATGACGAAACTCTCGTCCTCGGGTCCGGCTCTTGGGCTGGTCTCACCGTCGCTCGCAAGCCAGGTCGCGATGCCATGGACAAGACCAGAGGGTGAGGGCGGAGAGCCAGTAGGAGCCACGAGTCGCGATGCTCGTGCACCCCTTTAACGTGCAAGATTCCGCCACCCGAAAAGGCACCAAATAACAAGAATGGTGGAGCGAGATCATAATCCTAAGGAAAACATAAGAAGGATACATGCAGCTGGGGTCGCCCGAGCGGCTTGGGGATGATGCAGCCGAGGTGCCCCCAACAGATAAGCTAATGACATGCAATAAAGGGATACATGCATGAGGACGGACCCACGCGCACAGGAATAATCTGACCTGAAGGCGCTCCAGTAGGAAATAAAACTTAAAGATGTCACCGGTGATGTTGGGGATGAAAGGGGTGTCGGTGTAGCAAACTCGGTGGGCTGAGGGAGCCGATCCTCACGAGCCCCTAGGCCCTGGGGCCTCGGGAGGCTCCGGAGGCGCCGGCGGCTCCTTAGGGGCCATCTCCATCTCCGCCAGGCTGCGGCGTGCTGACCTCTTGAGCCTCGGGATGGTCCTCATGAGACGCTGGTGCGCAGCAGCCGCGTTTGGCAGCCATAAGGCATGCGTCGTAGCTGGGGGCGGACCCTGCAACGTCCCACTCGCGAGGGCAGGCGCTCTTGAGATGTGGCTCGGTTGAGCCACTGGTATGTCGATCAGACGCAGCAGCCCACCATCCTCGTCTGGATGGGGGCCACAGTGGTGGCGGCGGCTGCCCTCATGACCCTTGACTCCTGTAGTTCCCGAATGGCCTTGCCGACGAACTCTTGAGGGTTCTTCCTCCTGGTCTTGCTCCTGCTTGGAAGCGTGTGGCTCACACCTCCATGTGGTGCCCAAGCGCCTCCCTCAAGACCTTGGCGAGGTCGGCGGCCCTCCAGGGGAGAGCCCCCGAACCCTGCCTGAGGAGGGCGTCGGGCACGCTTTCCTATGTGATGGAAGGAGGCTCCCCCTGGCCCGATGTGGGCCCTGAGGGGCCTGTCTCTTGAAGAGCTGGGCTGGTCGGTGTCTTCTTCTTCTTGGGCGCGGCCTCGGGAGGCCTCCTGCTGTGTGGTGCAGGTCTTCCAACATGCGGCTGAAAGGCTCGCCTGTGGAGCACATCTGCGTCTCTCTCTTCACAGGGCACCGTGATGACCCCGCCGCTTCTGGCATCTTGAGGACGTTGTAGCCATGGTGGAGTTCTGGCCATGAATTTGGCCAACGCTGGGTACCCGAGGATGGCGTTATCGGCAAAGAATGTGGGCGACGTCGAAGTCGATGAGCTCGGTGTGGTAGTTATCGCGAGCCCGAAGGTGACAGGAAGGTGGAGCTGCCCGATCGGGACCGTGGAGCCATCGGTGACTCCGGAGAAAGGCTTGGTTGGCTGAAGCTGGTATAAGGCACTTGAAGATTGTTGAATGTCTCCACGGACAGGGCGTTGAGCCCTGCTCCGCCGTCGATGAGGGTCTTGGTGACTAGCACATTGCTGATGATTGGGAACAAAGCATTGGGAGAACTCCGGCTGTGGCGGCGCACTTGAGCTGATCCGCTGAGCTGAACGTGATGGTGCACGCTGACCACCTGAGAGGGCGCGTGGACTCGAGCTTGGGGAGGACTGCATTCACTTTGCGGGCGAACTTCTTGAAGATGCAGTGAGAGGCTGGGGCTTGAGCTCCACCCAGGATGCAGGCGATCGCACGCGCTTCCTGGAAGCCCCCAGCCCCCTCGTCCTGATGACGGTCTTCAATTCTCCTTGGCAGCGGCGGCAGCGGAGGGAGGCCTACGTTCCCCTGCGGGCGATCCTCGCGAGGCTGATCCCTCCAGCCTCCCTCACGAGGTGGGTCTTGCCAGCGGTCCTCGCGAGGTTGGTCGCGCCACCCTTGGCGCGGGCCGCGGTCTTCCCAGCGTCTCGCATTCCTTCCTCCTCCTCGGCCGTAGCCCCGGTCGCTGCGCTCGGGCGCTGCCGACCCTTCCTTCAGCGCGGCCCGGAGCTCTTGACATTCATTGGTGTTGTGGGTGTGGAGGTCGTGGTACACGCAGCATGCGGTTGCCCTTGGAGGACTCGGGCTGATCTCTACCGTGCTTGGTGTCCGGTTCGCCCTTGAGTCGGCAGCTCCTTTGCGCTTCACGTCCTTGGCCTTGGACTTCTTCTCTACGGATCCGCGGCAGCAGCTCGAGGAGGAGAGGCCCTCCTCAGCCTGGCGCACTTGGTCGCTGTTGAACACCTCGAGGGAGGTGCACAGATCTTCATGCATCGCCACTCCTCCTTCATCTTGACGTCGCAGCCGCCGTCGGAGAAGGCGAGATGATGGCCTCCTCCGTTACCACAGGGATCTTGAGGCGCGTTGTTGAAGCGCCGATGTACTTTTGCGGGTTTCCGGCTGCTGCTTGATTCGGCGCATGTCGCCATGGCGGTGGCGGTCGCGAGTACCTTGGAAGTTGGCGATGAAGCGGAGTGCGCATCTCGGCCAGAAGAGATCGTGCACGGGGCCGATTCAGGAGCCAGTGCGGGCCCGTCCCTGGCGCCATGGAAACCAATTCGCCATGACCTTTTCATCCCCATTGGCAGCCTCGATGCCCAGCTCGTGAAACTGGAGGAACTCCGTAGGGTCAGCCGCGTGCCGTCGTGCGAGGAGGCAGGTCAGCTTGAACTTGGCGGGCCGCGCGACGCCAGCAGCTCCTTTCGGTGAAGGCGCGGCAGCCCGCCGTGGCAGCTGGGGCCTCGGACGGCAGAGAGCTTGGTCTTGTGGGCCTCCCACCGCGGCTGGGGTAGCGCAGGTCTTGACGGCTTTGGGCGGGAGCGCTCGGGCAGCTTCTTCGGGCGAGGACTTCTTGACAGCTCTGCTCTTGCAGCGCGGCGCTGGCGGAACAGGTTCCGCCAGGCCGCGCTTGGGGCTAGGGCGCCGTCTTGAGGAGGCGGCTGAGGCGCCCGAGCTTCATCGCCTGCTGGGGCGGGTGCGGTGCAGCGAGACGGACGGCGCGGGGTCGCCTCCTGCAGCGCGGACGAGCTTGGCGACTCGGTCGAGCCATTCTTCGTAGACATCGTCGACGGGGTGGTAGCGCAGGAGCTCGTTGGCCGCGATGAGTGCAGCTCGGGCCTCCATGGCCGCGCGGGGCGCGCGTGACGAAGAACCAGCGGGGGTGAGCGAAGGCGTGGCGGTGCGGCCATCCCGCCTCATGGACGGGTGTTGGGACGACGCTTGCTGCTCGTTCCCCGCCGGGCCGGTGGCGGCGTTGACGGCAGGTGCCGGCAAACGACGAGGGCGCCCACCGACGGGAGCCGTCTGGGAGACATGGGAGGCGAGGGTGGCTCGGCGGTCGGCGAGGGCGGCTCGGCGCTCGGCGCGGGCCCGACGAGTGTCAGACATGGTTGTGGTGGTCGGGGAAGAAGGAGGCTACGAAAGGCAGATTCCGGCGCACCCCTACCTGGCGTGCCAAATGTCGGATTTCGGATTCCGGCAGACCCTTAAGGTTCGAACTCTGGGGTGCGCGCGGAGATCCAACCCTCCACCGTCTCGTACCTCGCCGAATCGCAGGGACCTAAACTACTAGAAAGAACAGCACAAGAGACACGAGATTTATACTAGTTTGGGCCACCGTTGTGGTGTAATACCCTACTCTAGTTTGTGGCGTGGTGGATTGCCTTTGGGGCTGATGAGGAACAGTACAGGGAAGAACAGCCTCGTGAGGGTCTGTTCTTGGTGGGTGTGATAAACTTCTAGGTGGTGTTCCGTCGCTCTAGCTTGAGGATCGGGTCTCTATCTCTCTCTCTGGATTCCAAATGCCAGGTCCTCTATCCTTGCGATCCCTCCCATCTCCCTACTCTGAGTGTGGCTACTCCTATTTATAGGCGAAGGCCCTGGGCCTCTTCCCAAATATTGAGCGGGAAGGGCGCCAACAATTGGCCATTTTGAAGGGGAACAGCGGGTACACTTATCCTGACTAAAGTTGGTCCTCGCCTGCCAAAGGCTCGGGTGATGACGCCTGCTTGGGCTCCACGATGACTCCCTTCCAGCCGTTGGGGCTGGTCTTGGTATTGTTGCACCGAAACGGTTGCCTTTGCTTGATGCTCTCGCCTGCGCTTGCTCCCTTTGCACCAAAGAGGATAGGAGGACGCTGCTGCTGGCTGGCGCCGACCGGGCGCCCTTGGTCGTCATGGCTTGCGTCATGGGCACCTCGCGAGGTACCCTGCCTTGAACTCTCCGCCTCCTCATGAGCCAGCCTGACGAGGCCGTGCCTGAGGAAGCTCCTTGTCGTCCACCCATGAGGCTTGGCCCCTCGCGAGGGTCTTGAGCTTGTGTTGATGAAGATGGGCTGTCCTGGGCCTCCTTTGAGCCACGCCGCAGGCCGCAGGCAGGCAAGTCTGGGGACCCCCGTTCCTAGAACGCCGACAGTGATCTACTAGAAATTTTGATCGGTCGAAGACTCCATGATATCTGCTCCAGCTTCATCAACAAAGTCATCATCACTAGGGTCCGAGTCGGTGTCGTCGATGATGATGTAGTTTTCCCGACAAGTGCAATCATCGTCTTCTCCTCTTGGTGCTGTATCTCCCATGAATACTCCAATCTTCTTTTCCAGGTCGTCATTCTTTTCCACCAGTGTGAAGGTTTCCTCCATATAATCCTAGCGTGTAGACTTGAGTTCTTCCTCCAGCTCTGTGATCTTGGTCAATGCTTTCTTCAGATCTATCATGTCTGCACACATTTGGTTCTCCTGGCGTCGAATGTGCTGGTTTAACTCCTGGTTGAAAGCTGCAATTGATCTATCCTTCTTGGTACTTATCATCTCCCATTGCTCATCTTGGCGCCCACAAATCGGGTAAATAGTATCCTTAAGCTCCTTGTTGTAAACTTCTCCAATGCATCCCATGGTGATGTGGGCTTCCATGTCTTTCCTAGACTCCAGGTTGGTGCATCAGAGGAAAACTCTATGGGCTCCATGACTGGCATGAACGTCCTTCCTGGAACTTGAACTTGAATCAACCAACACTCCTCTTCTGGTAGTGTGGCATTGTAGGTTCCGGTGAAGCTTAGTATTCTGATATTCAGGTATCTAGTGACTTCCTTCAAGTGGCGTCCAAATGGTGTATCTTCATCTGGTTGCATGAACTTGTTCCTCGCATCCGCCATCCTAAAAGAGTAGAAAAGACGAGAGGTCAGAAATGAGAAGAGAGTAGTGATCTAGGGTTTAAGCTTAGTGGTCGTGTCCTATAGTCAGCGTGTGCTCTGATATCATCTTGTAGCGACCAGACCTCAAACAGTCTGATCTCTGTGCATCAGTGTCATCCCTGGATCAGTAATGCTGACATGCACAGTACTCGAAGGATTTATAACAGAGTAGCAATCACACACTTATTACAACGAATGTCTCAAAAGAGAACTTATTACAATAAATATGGCTTAAGTCCATCTAATAACGATAACAACGGAAGGCTTGAAAGATAAGCGAGTCCATCAACTCCAACAACATCAGTGAGTATAAGACCACGACCTAAGGCACCTTACTCGTCGTCTGAAAAGTCTGCAACATGAACATTGCAGCCCGAAACGGGTCAGTAGATGGAATATGCTGGCAATGTAACACATAGAGAGTAATGAACAGAATAATGCTATACTACATGCATATTTGGCTGGTGGAAATATCTATGGTTATAGTATTGCGAAAAGCCAATTTTCCCTACTACAAAGGTATAAACTTTATTTAACTATCATGGTGGTTGTTAAACATTGAGAAGGTTCACCCAACTCAATCCCAATTAAGTATCATCATTAAACCCAACAAAATTAATTAGAGTAACATGATGAGATTCACAAGATAATCCAAGAACAAGATACTCAAGATGTCCATAACCGGGGACACGGCTAACCATGATTAGATTGTACACTCTGCAGAGGTTTGCACACTTTTCCCCGCAAGACTCGATCTCCTCCGTTGGAGTTCTCGCACTACATGGTGTTTGAGAAACGGATGACCGAGACATAGTCTTTCAGAAGCGTTTGCACCTTACGATCGGGTAGATAGTTACACCTACTTTCCCCTACATCTGCTAGTCTACCACTGTAAGAGTTCACACGACTTAATCAACTATGCTAGAGCCCATAATAGCTTGCGGCCGCACACAGAAGTTCCTAGCATGAAAAATCTCATGATCCCTTTGAGCCTGGGTGGCGGTCCATGAAAAAACAGGCAATCACTGGAATACCCAGGTGCCTCAATCCACCCAGATGTGTGTTTAAGTTGCCACCTTAAGTAAACTATTAAATTAACAATCTCACATCTGTCATGGATACACTCACCCAATCCACGTCTTCTAGCATAGCATAGCAATATAACCAAACGTAGAAGTAACTCCCAAAGGTTTCATAATAAAACAGGTAATAGGTACTACCTCATCTATTTCCCGAAACCCACATATTACTCAGATCCTAATCATGCAATTGTTTGAGGATTGATGTAATGCAATAAAACTGGGTAGTAAAGAGGTATGATCAAAGTGTTACTTGCCTTGCTGATGATCCGTGAAACCTAGAGATTCGAAGTAGCAAGCGGCGCACTCCGGGTACTCTATCGCAAACAAACAAGCATACAATAAGCACTCATCTAATGCATAGGTAAAACTCAAATAAAAGATCTAACCAAAAAGTTCAACTTAAGAACTCCGCTTTGCAAAAAGAATCAAATCAAACGAAGCAACGAGAGTTAAACGGTAAAAGAAACAAGCTTCGTTTACTAATATGGACCTAAGTCAAATTTTACAGTAGCAAAAACTTGTTTGAGTTGGTTAAACGGAAAGAGGGTTTCGAGATGAAACTCTAGGCGCTTGAATCGGCTGATTCCGATAAACGAGCGAAAAGTTAAACCAAAACGAAAATCAGATCAGAAATCACGACCAGAAATAATCGTGAAAAATCTGAGAAAAGAAAAAACGGACGAACAGGCTAACGAACGAACGTTCGTTGTCTGCGGCTAAACGACGAAAACTGTTCGTTAAAACAAACGTACGAACGAACGTCCATTAAATAGATAAACTGAGAAAACCGGTGAACCGATCTAAAAAACGAACTAGGGTTTCTAAAAAAACTGAATCGGTTCTCTAAAAAAACCGGCGGCGGTGAACGGCGGCTACCTCGTCGGGTCCGGCGGGGCTCGGGGCTCCCGTGGGGCGGGGTGGATGGCGTGGGGCGGCGGCGCTCGGGCTCTCGGCGGTGACTTCCGGGCGGCGGCTTGGCCAAGGCCAGGCAGGCTGGCTGGCAGGGAGGACGGGTGAGGCGGGGTGGGACGGGGTGAGGCGGCGGGGTTGTGGGGTATTTAAGAGGGGGAGGGGCGGCTTGGAGGAGGGGGCAAGGCGGCGGGGTAGGAGGAGTCGGCGGCGGCGGCGCGCGGTCTCCAGGTGGGAGATGGCGGCGCGGGGGAGGTGGGCCGGCTCGGCTGGGCCTCGGCCCAGTCGGGCGCTGGAAGT
This sequence comes from Aegilops longissima, assembly GCA_021605205.1. Lineage (NCBI taxonomy): Eukaryota > Viridiplantae > Streptophyta > Magnoliopsida > Poales > Poaceae > Aegilops > Aegilops longissima. The sequence goes on along the minus strand of JAHIAM010005810.1, from coordinate 19,777 downwards.
TTTTTTTTAGTAATTCCGCCGAACAGAAAATAAAGCCTAGGAAAATAAATAAAAATCTAAAAATGCAAAAACAAATTTTCACCGTCTAAGTAAAATGTTTAGAATGAGACGAACATTTTCTTGGCCCTAAAATGCAAATTTGAAAAACGTGCAATTTTCCTAAATTCAAATAAAATAGCGAGAACTCCAAAGTAAAAATATTATTTGATTTTTTATTAAATCCCCAATATTTCTTATTTTTGGGAAAGTCATTTTATTCCCTCTCTCTTATTTTTATAATTGAAATAATTGAAGATAAAGTAAATAAAATCAAATGATCCTATTTTCAAAATTTGAGAAAACCCAAATATGAAAATAACGAAATCCCCAACTCTCTCTGTGGGTCCTTGAGTTGCGTAGAATTTCTAGGATCAAACCAAAATGCAATAAAATATGGTATGCAATGATGATCTAATGTATAACATTCCAAATTGAAAATTTGGGATGTTACAGAAACTAACATTATTCGAATCGTGACCTCGGAGGAATACATAAAAGAAACCTTCCAGAACACTCCAAAACCCTGAAAAGGAAGAGGTACGTGATACCGTAAGTAAACCGACTCCAAAAATTCCATAAAAATAATTTATGTCAGTTTTGGAATATTAGAAAAAAATAGAAAAATAAGAAACACCCAAGAAGGCCACCCAGGTGCCCACTAGGCACCAGGGCGCGCCTGCCCCTGCTGGCGTGCCCTAGTGGGTAGTGGGGCCCTCGTGAGCCTTCCTTACTCCAATTTCCCGTGGTATACTTGATTTGCAAGATAAAAATTCTTTTTATATATACTCCCGGACGTTTTGACTACCGCATCATGAAGATATCCTCTTTTCTTGTTTCGTGCTATTTTTCCTGGCAGATCTGGGAGTATGTCTTCTCAAGACTCATATGGGAAGAGCTTCGTATCACACTATGTTGTGAATCCAACGATCTATGGGGATATAGATTCCTATGGATGGTCTACGGAGGAGGAGCAAGAGGCCAACTTGAAGGAAATGGAAGACACGAGCTCGGATGAAGGTGACATTCCTCTACCTCAACTAGGGGATATGCATGTGGAGTTTAAGAAGTCAAGCCTCCCAAACACAGTAAACAAACCTAAGATCCAATTTATCGTGTCCCATTTTCTGTAGGAAAGCAAGGTGGCATTATGTAAAAGAGTATTAAAGCTTGAGCAAGAAGTCGATGATCTGAGGGAGGAAAATTTTAGCCTCAAACGTAAGCTGGAGAATCTCACTACTTCATGACCACTACCATCATCGAAGAAGGAAACTTGAACACATGGGTATGGGCACTCCCCTTGGCTTGTGCCAAGCTTTGGGGAGGTTCCCCGGTATTGTATAGCCATCACTTTTATTATCTTTACCGGCTTTTAGTTTGATCCTTAGTTATTTCATAATTTAGTTGAATAAAAGTTAATATGATCTATTTTCGAGTGCTACTTTCTTGATCTGTCTATCTATGTAACCAAGTTGAGAGTTATATAATAAATTTTAGTTTGAGTTTTCGCTTCTTTACTTTTATGTTTCAATCCTAGCAATGAAAATAAGGAAAATATCATATTCTAATCTCTTGGAAAGTAATGACATTACATAAGGAAAAGTATAAGTGGTAAATTTTATTGAAAGTTGACAAATATAGCATTGGTCAATGATGCAATTCATGAAATAATTAATAAGGGAAGATAAGATTCACATGCAACTATACTATCTTGGACCTCTTTTATGATTGTGAGCCCCCATTAAATATTTTATTCCAAATTGTTAACGTTGGACAAGGAAGGCAACGTGATGAATTAAGTTTGCTTATATTCACATAGAAGTTATATGTCATAGATCCTCCACCATGTGGTGCTTGCCCAATAACTTTTCTAGCCAAAAATCTGCACCAAGTAGAGATACTACTTGTGCATACAAAAACCTTAAACCCAATTTTTTATTATGAGAGTCCACCGTACCTACCTATGGATTGAATAAGATCCTTCAAGTAAGTTGTCATCGGTGCATAAAGCAATAAAAATTGCTCCTAAATATTTTTGATCTTTAATTGTAAGGGAAAATAAGCGTTATACAAACTTGTGATGGCAAAGTAATAAAAGCGACGGACTGCAAAATAAAGGTTGCTATCATAAGAATATAACGTGACGTTCCTTTGCATTAAGAGCTTTTGCATCTAAAAACAAAAGGCGCATGACAACCTCTGCTTCCCTCTGCGAAGGGCCTATCTTTTACTTTTATGTATTTACCTTTTTATGCAAGAGTCAATCGTGTTCTCCTCTATTCCATTTTATTTTTCTCTTTTGCAAGCATCATGTGGTGGGGAATGATCTAGGCACTTATATCCAGTCGGATATGAGTGATCATGAGTTATTATTGCTGATATCACCTCTCGGGTGAATAAGTTGGAAGGCAAAACTATGAGTCCCTATCTTTCTATGTGTCTGGCTGGAACTTTTTGCTGCATATATATGTTGTGAGTGTTAGCAATCATAGAATACTAAACGATGGTTGAGTATGTGGACTTGCTAAAAAGCTCCAACATGATACCCTTCTTGAAAATATGATGAATTGCAATTGCCTTGTTGACTGAGAACAAAGTTTGTTAGTTTTCTAGAAAGTTTATGCTTTATACTTCGATGTTGTGATGAATTGTTACTTGATCATGAGAAGTTATATGATAATGAATGTTGATGTTATAATAATGATCATGATGCTACTATGTTCTTATTTTGTTTTTATCGACACCTCTCTCTCTCTCTCTAAACATGTGGACATGATTATCGATATCGGCTTTCGCTTTAGAACAAGCGAGGTCTAAGCTTGGGGGAGTGTCAGGACCCCGATCCTAAGTCACACCGATCTAGCATGTAACACATCATATCACTTTGCGGCCTCACGCACGGTATTCCCACGGGTGTCGCCTTACCATGGCCCGGGACCGTTTGCGTCTTTTGGCTCACGTATATGATAGTGTCGCTAGCATCCATATGACAAAGAACCCGGGCCGACATGGCTAGTCGTGAACCCAAAGCGGCGCTAACCTATGGGGACAGGCATACATGAATCACATCGAGCATGTCGGTCATCAACGATATATTCGGGCTGTAGCACTGGCTAACAGGACTCCGGTATCCCGGCTGTAGCAGCTAGGCAGACTCGAATAACACCGCGTGACATTTCCCGAAGATGTACATAGGAACGAGGTGAAACACATGCCGCCGATCAAGTGTCCAAGCAGTAGTCTGGGCTAGCAGACTCGGTGAACCGGGCAGAAGCGGACTACTATCGCTCGAAGCACGAGACTACATTTCCCCATATGAGAGGCTGCCAAGGATAAACAACTAGTTTGTCGGATCCCACACATACCAAGCATTTCAAACATACACACATTATGCTCAATATGCGTAGATACAACATGGCATCACAACATAACTCTCGACTCAAATATTATTTATTAGGCCCGAGGAGCGAGGTATTACAAACATGGGTCTCATGACCCAACACTCGTAACATACAAGTCAAAGCACAAGCGGAAGCTAAACATGTCCGAGTACGCACAACTATAAATGAAAAGGGCTGAGAGGCCCGACTATCTACCAGATCTGCCGAGGCACAAGATCGTAGCTGAGGTAACAAGCTAAGCGTCAAGTCCACGTGGAACTACTAAGCGAGACCGACGTCTCTCGCAAAACATAAATAAGCAAGCGTGAGTACAATTGTACTCAACAAGACTTACATCGAACTAACTACATATGCATCATTATCAAAAGGGGTGGTGGAGTTTGACCGCAGCAAGCCAGCTTTGACTCGGTGGCTATCCTGAACTACGACTGCAAGTAACTCTTTTGAGGTGGCGCACACGAGTCCACATATTCACCATATCAAATACACCACTATGGATCCGCTCCGTCTACCTCGAGAACGCCATCCATAGCACTCACGCTTATCTTGCGTATTTTAGAGTATCCACTTCCACTTGTCGATGAACTATGCAAGGGTCCAAGTTTCCATATCCGAGGAATCCGGCTATTCAATAGATAATGATAACCCTGCAGGGTGTACTTCTTCACACACGCTCTCGCCACTTATCGCCTCAGACACGTCATGTACCTCGGCAACCTTCAAGCGAAGCCGGGCGAGGGAGTCGGCCACGACCGACTAACCACACAAGTCTCTCGTCCGGGTTTATCGCCTATTCGGGTTCCATCCGCAAGGAGATCCGGCGGGGTGTCGCTCACGGCCCCAAACGATGTGAGCAGGGTTCCCAAGCCCACCAACGGGTGCCACTTGGTGCACCGTGCCCATCAGCCTAGTCTGTCCCAAGCCCACATGCAGGGTGCCACTTGGTAGACTACTAACACTACCTACAAACACCGAAACTAGTTGCAACTCCCGGACAGAGATCAAGTTGATTAATAAGTCGAGAGGGTCGAGTTACGGAACCCAATGTGTGGTAGTAACTGTTCATGGATCACAAACACGAACTCAGTTCCGAGGACGGTTTCAATGAGACAACCCACCATGTACTCCTACATGGCCTCTCACCGCTACCTTTACCAAATCGTGTTCACACACTTAGTTCACACACGGTAGGACATGTTCACCACTTTCCAATTCATTCCCGATGAATCAGACCTGACTCAACTCTAAGCGAAGAGCAGGCATGACAAACAAGCATGAATGAGTAGGCACAACAGGCTCAAACAACTCCTACTCATGCTAGTGGGTTTCATCTAATTCTTGTGGAATGACAGTCATGCAAAGGATCAAGGGTTCAGCTACCGCAGCAAGTAACACATGAGTCGTTGTTGTCCTAATGCAGTAAAATAGAGCAGGGCGAGAGAGTGGGATTGTATCGGAATGAACAAGGGGTTTTGCTTGCACGGCACTTCAAGATAATATAGTTCTTCATCGGTGTCATCGAACTCATCGTCGGTACATCGCTCTCCGAGAGGGACAATTACCGCAAACAAGAGAGAACACAATCAATGCAATGCACATTCACATGAATGATATGTCATATTAGGTACTGAATTCACCTAATGCAATAATAATCCAAGTTAGTTGAAGTGGAATTCAAACAAGGTTGAACTCCAACTCCAAATGCTATTTCATAAATTACCCTAATCATGATTCATCCTATTCAGTGATGTTAACTTGTTCAAACATGCATGATCATGGCATAAACAGATTCTTCATATTTTTCTGATCATTTTTCATATATAAATCTTTGCATTTGGAGCTATAGATTAAAAGTTATAGGCATTTGAAATTTGAATTATATTCTGGAATTTGCTATATCAGAATAAATCCAGAAATTCATTTATTGCGTCAGCATGAGGTCAGCGTGACGTCAGGGGTCAACGGGGTCGTCCAGGTCAAATCTGACGCGTGGGGACCACACGTCAGAGTAATTAGCTTAATTAGATCTTAAATAAAACTAAACCTAATTATTAAGCGGGCGGGCCCCACATCATAGGTTCAACAGGTCAAACATGGCCCACATGGTCAAAGTCAGTCGGCTGCGGCGTTTAATCGCCAAGCGAGCCCAGCGGCGGCGGAGTGATTTTGCCGTTCCGCCACCAAAAGAGTCGGGAGGTACCTCGTGGAGCTGGGATGAGCCGAGGCTCTTGGTGGAGTGGCTTGAGCTCGGGCGGTCGGAATCGACGCCGGCGACGTCGTGGCGGCCGTCGGAGTTCGCCAACGGCGTTAAGCGATGCAGGCGTTAGGGGGTGTTGGCGCGTGCTACGTGCTCCTGGTGCTGCGCTGAGCACGGAGATGGGGTTGGCTTCGAGCCATTGGGGCTCTAGCCACGCCGGCGACGAGGCACGGCGGCGGCGAAGCTTCGGCGCGCGATGGGTACGGTAGCTAGGGGAACGAGTCGGGGAAGAGGGGGAAACGACTCGGGGGCTCACCGTGAGTGCGACGATGGCATCGGCGAGCTCGGGGAGGCACCGGAGCCGACGAATTCGTCGACGGCGACCGGCGGGTCCGAAGAGGGGAAAACGGTGGGGCGGCGCCTCGGGGCGCTCTGGCGTCGGGAGGCTCGGTGAGGAGGGGAGAGAGGGCTCGGCGGAGCTCGGGGGCATGTCGGGGAGGAGAGAGGGTGGCGGTGGCCGCGGGTACGACGATCGGCGTCGGCGGCCGCGTTCGGTGGCGTCGTGGGGAGAGAGAGCAGGGGAGGGAGATGGTCCAGGGAGAGAGGAAAGAGGACGAGGGGGTTCGGGGAGGCGCGTGGCCGTCTCCGTGGCGTCGCGAGACGGTCGGGGAGGCCGCCAGCACGAAGCAGGAGGTGGCCGTGGCTCGGCTGCGCGCGCGCCACGCGCGATGCCAGAAGGCATGGGGAAGACGACGCGCGAGGAGGTGGGCTGGGCTGGCCAACCGGCCGGCCAGGGGGAGGGGGTTGGGCGGTTGGGCGCCGAGCGCCTGTAAGCTTCTCTCTCTCTCTTTTATTTCTATTTCTATTTTCTGTTTGTTTTAGTTTAGTAAAATACTAAACCATTTAAATAAATCCTGAAAATAATTATGGGCATTAACTGAATTATTACAGAGGCCCTGAACTATTTTCAAAATTGTTGGAGCATTTAAAATATTAATAGTATTTAAATGCACCAATTCAAATACAATATGGTTTATTCAAAATCCAAAATGCCTTGGAAAAATATCCATCACCTCTGGATATGGTTTTCACCTTTTCCATTAATCATGAATATTTTTGCAAACCACTTTGGGTTCTTTGAAAATATTTTTGAATTTGAACCTATTTGAATTGCTTTAGTGCTAGGGCTTGATCATCCCCATTTCAAATTTCATGGAAATTAAACATGATGCATGGATGCAATGCTACTAGTTACAAGCAAGCTCTAGGGTTGATCTGGGCTGTGACAGCTCACCCCACTAAACAAGAATCTCGCCCCGAGATTCAAGGCGTGAGGTAAGAGGAAAAGGAAGTCACAAACTACCACAATCTTCATGATCCATTGCCCTTCTCGAAAATGTTGATTTACTCCATCATCTTAGTCTTGACGTCTTGAGATCTTCACCCGACACGACAACGAAAGAAGGGGAAACCTTACGTGATTCGATCTCCATGAAGATCAGGTAAACATGATCAACTCACGGACCGAGACGGTGACACATCTCGAGTTGAGACACAAAATACATCGAGGGAATGGAAGAACAACAACGGGTTTGATTGGTGGCAACAATTCCACGCTTAGGGAGATGGTGGATGGTGTCAAGGTGGCGAGGAATATTTATCATGATCCCGTAACAGACACCTCGAGAAAGGTGACGCAAGAACTATTCCTTAAGTGGCAAAAGAATTACTTTTGATCCATAGATCATTGGAACTCTTTATACCAGCCTAAAGGCAATCATGAGCGATTATTTGGTGGAATGCAAGGAATGGTACACTCGGACTGGAATGGATGATGTAGACTACCTTGTTGAAGACAACGAATGGATGATTTTGCTTATCATCGGAGATGGATGGAACCCAATGGTAAGTCCACTCTTAAGGATGATCTTGAACAGAAATTACTAAGAAGGCAGCCCATAGAATTTGGCATAATGGGGTACAAGCTGGGAACGAAATGCAATGTTGAATGTTCCAACCATCATATCTGCCGAGATTCAGATCCGATTGGGGATAGGATACTTGAGACTCAAAGATGTCCGAAAAGGAAAGGTTGCAACACGACCGACGAGATGACGCTGCGAGATTCTCGGGATAAGAACTACGATAGCAAGCTCCAAGACATGAGCTGGTTTTGCTACAAACATGTGAACACGTTGTCCTAGACAAGCATGACCACATAGTAGTCTTATAATAAAACACTACCGAAGTTCGGTGGGGAACCATGATCGAGGATATTGAAGTCCTTGCATAAGGCATGCTCTTAAGAAGGAACTTCCTTTCCTTGAACAAATCAATCGGTGGCTTGGTGTGCTAGGAATACATACGGAATGAAGATGATCACCTGTCAAACCATAGAATATTTTGCACATGCATGACGGACTTGGGATGATTCCAAGGGAACAAAACAACCCTTTCTCAAATTCATGGCGGCAACTAGCACCTAATGCACGTGAATTTGAGGAGGTCACTTCTTCCATCCAAGCATAAGCTTCATGAACGGCACACGAAGAAATGCTTACACAAATTTCCAACACTAGGTTGATGTTCAACACGACTCATGGGGAGACGAAATGCTACCGATGGGCTCAACAGAACTCATCGGAATTTCCATATCACTTTGGACTTCCACCATCATGTGAACACGGTGTTAGCATTGGTCGACCAAAGATGTAATGGGTATGCTCGAGGGATTAACCACGGTAAGACAACATCACGAATATCGTTGGTTCTGATTTGACTCGACAATGGCCCATACTCGAATCAAAGAGTTGATAAGACAATAAGTCCAAGAACTGATCACAGGACCAATCGATGAAGATATGATCCTTCTTCAACACACACTACACAAGAATATCCCTTTGGAACGAACTAAGTTGGACAAGCTTTTATCTTCCAACTCTCCAAGTTGTTGTCTAGCTTAACCGACTAGCTCTGGGGTATCCAACACAGATTCTTGGAGAAGGGTGGTTCACAAGAAACCAACTTGATCACGAGCTCAACATAACAATCGTGGAACAACCCGTAACACTTCTAGGAAGATATTTGGAAAGTCACGACCCACCGGTATGTTACTAAGCTCGAGAACAATCTTGCTTTTCAGGGCAAGATGATATGATCAAATGAGTGAGGACTTGACACAACCCTAACTCATCAGTCGAAGTGTGCACCAGAAGTAAGGACTAGGTAGCACGATCAATCTTAGGATGATGGTTTAATAACCAACACGCTAAGAATGAGAATATTGTCCATTCACTACCAAGCAACAAGGTTGCTCGGAGTATTAATTTCACACATCACAACTCACTTGTCGGCTTTCCGGTTGCATCAACACGGAACCGAGAAATGAACGATGATGGTGAGAAGTATCACGCATCAAGAATTCCTAGGAGGTTGTGCAATTCCATGACATTCTTGATATAAGATGGCAATACTTCAGGTAGAACATAATCAAAAGCTGAATTGGCATTTCGATCTGCGGGATACAACTACTTTGACCCAACCCAGGTATGGATGAGGTATCGAGTTTGTTTCTCCTAGTCATTCCGAATAGAATGGCTTGACGGACCACAAGGATAAAATGCATCGATGAACACAAATGCACACATACCCTTGGCTATCAATTGATAGATGAAGGTCAAAGGCATCTAAGAGAACAACTCAAAGGAACATATAATTTTCTGAGTTGTGGATGCACAGATTAATATGTCGAGCAAGCTCAACATTTCTTCCGGATAACCCATGCGAGAAGGTAGAATTGGCAGATTCACAATTATGAATGGAGAACTCCTCAAGAGCACTCTTATTGTGATCTTTTGGCTCAAAGAACTTCTCCATAAGCGGTTCGTAGTATTTGGAAGAAGGAAATACCACGGACCTTGAGGACTATCGCAAGGTTACTAATATCCTAAAGGCACTAGCAAATACTAACAACATGAAGTAGGATGAATCTCGGTTCAAAGAACCCAGAGTAGAATACCTACTACTAAATGGCATCACGGGATGCTTTCAAAATGATGGCGAGAATCATCACACTGGGTACAAAAGCATTGCTAAATTGCTAGGTGACTTCCTAAACATCTAGGGTCATAATAATAGTTCCAACATATATGTCGAGGCAATGGAGTACCTCATTGACTGGTTAGTGTGCTTAATCGGCCCAAAAGGACATCAGAACGGAAGAAGGATTTGCAAATGCATCGACTATTTAGAGACCTGGATAACTCGGACAAGATAACGGCTGTAAATGCTCAAAATGATTTGAGACGCCCTGCAAAAATGGTGGCATAACCACTCAACAACATCATAACAAGATTCCGAGATCAACGGTTATCATACAGAATAGTAGGAACTAAACCGGGATTAAAACCAACAATCTTATAAGTCTATGGGTTAGTAACACGTCAACTGATAGATAGATGAGAAGCCTAGTTCTTAAACCCGTAGAAGAGAAGAGGATGACTCAGATCGAAGGCCATGAGGTATAAGGAGTAAAAAGAGCCTTACGCTCCTTCCACAATCAATTCCCTTACATAACTAAAGCATTTCTAGACACAACTTCACCAGTTTGACTTGGTAATCCTGACAGCATCAAGCTCGATACCAACGCTGTCGGACCCGATCCTAAGTCACACCGATCTAGCATGTAACACATCATATCACTTTGCGGCCTCACGACGGTATTCCCACGGTGTCGCCTTACCATGGCCCGGACCGTTTGCGTCTTTTGGCTCACGATATGATAGTGTCGCTAGCATCCATATGACAAAGAACCCGGCCGACATGGCTAGTCGTGAACCCAAAGCGGCGCTAACCTATGGGGACAGGCATACATGAATCACATCGAGCATGTCGGTCATCAACGATATATTCGGGCTGTAGCACTGGCTAACAGGACTCCGTATCCCGGCTGTAGCAGGCTAGGCAGGACTCGAATAACACCGCGTGACATTTCCCGGGATGTATATAGGAATGAGGTGAAACACATGCCGCCATCAAGTGTCCAAGCAGTAGTCTTGGGCTAGCAGGACTCCGTGAACCGGGCAGAAGCGGACTACTATCGCCGAAGCACGAGACTACATTTCCCCATATGAGAGGCTGCCAAGGATAAACAACTAGTTTGTCGGATCCCACACATACCAAGCATTTCAAACATACACACATTATGCTCAATATGCGTAGATACAACATGGCATCACAACATAACTCTACGACTCAAATATTATTTATTAGGCTCCGAGGAGCGAGGTATTACAAACATGGGTCTCATGACCCAACACTCAGAACATACAAGTCAAAGCACAAGCGGAAGCTAAACATGTCTGAGTACAGACAACTATAAATGAAAAGGGCTGAGAGGCCTGACTATCTACCAGATCCTGCCGAGGCACAAGATCGTAGCTGAGGTAACAAGCTAAACGTCGAAGTCCACGTGGAACTACTAGTGAGACTGACGTCTCTCTGCAAAACATAAATAAGCAAACGTGAGTACAATTGTACTCAGCAAGACTTACATCAGAACTAACTACATATGCATCATTATCAAAAGGGGGTGGTGGAGTTTGACTGCAGCAAGCCAGCTTTGACTCGGTGGCTATCCCGAACTACATTTGCAAGTAACTCTTTTGAGGTGGCACACGAGTCCACATATTCACCATATCAAATACACCACTATGGATCCGCCCCGTCTACCTCACGAAACGCCATCCATAGCACTCACGCTTATCTTGCGTATTTTAGAGTATCCACTTCCACTTGTCTATGAACTATGCAAGGGTCCAAGTTTCCATATCCGAGGAATCCGCTATTCAATAGATAATGATAACCCTGCAGGGTGTACTTCTTCACACACGCTCGCCACTTATCGCCTCAGACACGCTATGTACCTCGGCAACCTTCAAGCGGAAGCCGGGCGAGGGAGTCGGCCACGACCGACTAACCACACAAGTCTCTCGTCCGTGTTTATCGCCTATTCGGGTTCCATCCGCAAGGAGATCCGCCGGGTGTCGCCACGGCCCCAAACGATGTGAGCAGGGTTCCCAAGCCCACCAACCGGTGCCACTTGGTGCACCGTGCCCACAGGCCTAGTCTGTCCCAAGCCCACCTGCATCGGGTGCCACTTGGTAGACTACTAACACTACCTACAAACACCGAAACTAGTTGCAACTCCCGGACAGAGATCAAGTTGATTAATAAGTCGAGAGGGGTCGAGTTACGGAACCCAATGTGTGGTAGTAACTGTTCATGGATCACAAACACGTAACTCAGTTCACGAGGACGGTTTCAATGAGACAACCCACCATGTACTCCTACATGGCCTCTCACCGCTACCTTTACCAAATCGTGTTCACACACTTAGTTCACACACGGTAGGACATGTTCACCACTTTCCAATTCATTCCCGATGAATCGACTGACTCAACTCTAAGCGATGAGCAGGCATGACAAACAAGCATGAATGAGTAGGCACAACAGGGCTCAAACAACTCCTACTCATGCTAGTGGGTTTCATCTAATTCTTGTGGAATGACAGTCATGCAAAGGATCAAGGGTTCAGCTACCGCAGCAAGTAACACATGAGTCGTTGTTGTCCTAATGCAGTAAAATAGAGCAGGGGCGAGAGAGTGGGATTATATCGGAATGAACAAGGGGGTTTTGCTTGCCTGGCACTTCTGAAGATAATATAGTTCTTCATCGGTGTCATCGAACTCATCGTCGGTACATCGCTCACCGAGAGGGACAATTACCGCAAACAAGAGAGAACACAATCAATGCAATGCACATTCACATGAATGATATGTCATATTAGGGTACTGAATTCACCTAATGCAATAATAATCCAAGTTAGTTGAAGTGGAATTCAAACAAGGTTGAACTCCAACTCCAAATGCTATTTCATAAATTACCCTAATCATGATTCATCCTATTCAGTGATGTTAACTTGTTCAAACATGCATGATCATGGCATAAACAGATTCTTCATATTTTTCTGATCATTTTCATATATAAATCTTTGCATTTGGAGCTATAGATTAAAAGTTATAGGCATTTGAAATTTGAATTATATTCGAATTTGCTATATCGTATAAATCCAGAAATTCATTTATTGCGTCAGCATGAGGTCAGCGTGACGTCAGGGGTCAACGGGGTCGTCCAGGTCAAATCTGACGCGTGGGGACCACACGTCAGAGTAATTAGCTTAATTAGATCTTAAATAAAACTAAACCTAATTATTAAGCAGGGCTGGGCCCCACCTGTCATAGGTTCAACAGGGTCAAACATGGCCCACATGGTCAAAGTCAGGTCGGCTGCCGGCGTTTAATCGCCGGCGAGCCCGCCAAGCGGAGTGATTTTGCGTTCCGCCACCAAAAGAGTCGGGAGGTACCTCGTGGAGTGGGGATGAGCCGAGGCTCTTGGTGGAGTGGCTTGAGCTCTGGCGGTCGGAATCGACGCCGGGCGTCGTAGGCGGCCGTCGGAGTTCGCCAACGGCGGTTAAGCGATGCAGGCGTTAGGGGGTGTTGGCGCGTGCTCGTGCTCCTGGTGCTGCGCTGAGCACGGAGATGGGGTTGGCTTGAGCCATTGGGGCTCTAGCCACGCCGGCGACGAACACGGCGGCGGCGAAGCTTGCCGCAGTGGGTACGGTGGCTAGAGGGGGGAACGAGTCGGGAAGAGGGGAAACGACTGGGGCTCACCGTGAGTCTGACGATGGCATCGGCGAGCTCGAGGAGGCACCGAGCCGACGAATTGTCGACGGCGACACGGGGTCGAAGAGGGAAAACGGTGGGCGGCGCCTCGGGCGCTCAAGGCCGGGAGGCTCGGTGAGGAGGGGAGAGAGGGCTCGGCGGAGCTCGGGGCATGTCGGGAGGAGAGAGGGTGGCGGTGGCAGGATGCACGGCGATCGGCGTCGGCGGGCGGCGTTCGGTGGCGTCGTGGGGAGAGAGAGCAGGGGAGGAGATGGTCCAGGAGAGAGGAAAGAGGACGAGGGGTTCGGGAGGCGCGTGGCCGTCTCCGTGGCGTCATGAGACGGTCGGGAGGCCGCCAAAGACGGGCAGGAGGTGGCCGCTGCTCGGCTCACAAGGCCACGCTGATGCCGAAGGCATGGGGAAGACGACGCGCGAGGAGGTGGGCTGGGCTGGCCAACCGGGCCGGACAGCAGGGGGGGTGGGAGGAGGTTGGGCCGGTTGGGGCGCCAGGTAAGCTGGGCTTCTCTCTCTCTTTTATTTCTATTTCTATTTTCTGTTTGTTTTAGTTTAGTAAAATACTAAACCATTTAAATAAATCCTGAAAATAATTATGGGCATTAACTGAATTATTACAGAGGCCCTGAACTATTTTCAAAATTGTTGGAGCATTTAAAAATATTAATAGTATTTAAATGCACCAATTCAAATACAATATGGTTTATTCAAAATCCAAAAATGCCTTGGAAAAATATCCATCACCTCTGGATATGGTTTTCACCTTTTTCCATTAATCATGAATATTTTTGCAAACCACTTTGGGTTCTTTGAAAATATTTTTTGAATTTGAACCTATTTGAATTGCTTTAGTGCTAGGGCTTGATCATCCCCATTTCAAATTTCATGGAAATTAAACATGATGCATGGATGCAATGCTACTAGTTACAAGCAAGCTCTAGGGTTGATCTGGGGCTGTGACAGCTCACCCCCACTAAACAAGAATCTCGCCCCGAGATTCAAGACGTAAGGTAAGAGGAAAAGGGAAGTCACAAACTACCACAATCTTCATGATCCATTGCCCTTCTCGAAAATGTTGATTTACTCCATCATCTTAGTCTTGACGTCTTCGAGATCTTCACCCGACACGACAACAGAAAGAAGGGGGAAACCTTACGTGATTCGATCTCCATGAAGATCAGGTAAACATGATCAACTCACGGACTGAGACGGTGACACATCTCGAGTTGAGACACAAAATACATCGAGGGGAATGGAAGAACAACAACGGGGTTTGATTGGTGGCAACAATTCCACGCTTAGGGAGATGGTGGATGGTGTCAAGGTGGCGAGGGAATATTTATCATGATCCCGTAACAGGACACCTCGAGAAAGGTGACGCAAGAACTATTCCCTTAAGTGGCAAAAAGAATTACTTTTGATCCATAGATCATTGGAACTCTTTATACCAGCCTAAGGCAATCGCAGGCGATTATTTGGTGGAATGCAAGGAATGGTACACTCGGACTGGAATGGATGATGTAGACTACCTTGTTGAAGACAACGCAATGGATGATTTTTGCTTATCATCGGAGATGGATGGAACCCAATGGTAAGTCCACTCTTAAGGATGATCTTGAACAGAAATTACTAAGAAGGCAGCCCATAGAATTTGGCATAATGGGGTACAAGCTGGGAACGAAATGCAACTGTTCGAATGTTCCAACCATCATATCTGCTCGAGATTCAGATCCGATTGGGGATAGGATACTTGAGACTCAAAGATGTCCGAAAAGGAAAGGTTGCAACACAGACCGACGAGATGACGCTATGAGATTCTCGGATAAGAACTACGATAGCAAGCTCCAAGACATGAGCTGGTTTTGCTACAAACATGTGAACACGTTGTCCTAGACAAGCATGACCACATAGTAGTCTTATAATAAAACACTACCGAAGTTCGTGGGGAACCATGATCGAGGATATTGAAGTCCTTGCATAAGGCATGCTCTTAAGAAGGAACTTCCTTTCCTTGAACAAATCAATCAGTGGCTTGGTGTGCTAGGAATACATACGGAATGAAGATGATCAGTCTGTCAAACCATAGAATATTTTGCACATGCATGACGGACTTGGGATGATTCCAAGGGAACAAAACAACCCTTTCTCAAATTCATGGCGGCAACTAGCACCTAATGCACGTGAATTTGAGGAGGTCACTTCTTCCATCCAAGCATAAGCTTCATGAACGGCACACGAAGAAATGCTTACACAAATTTCCAACACTAGGTTGATGTTCAACACGACTCATGGGGGGAGACGAAATGCTACTGATGGGCTCAACAGCAACTCATCGGAATTTCCATATCACTGGACTTCCACCATCATGTGAACACGGTGTTAGCATTGGTCAGACCAAAGATGTAATGGGTATGCTCGAGGGATTAACCACGGGTAAGACAACATCACGAATATCGTTGGTTCTGATTTGACTCGACAATGGCCCATACTCGAATCAAAGAGTTGATAAGACAATAAGTCCAGCAACTGATCACAAGGACCAATCGATGAAGATATCATCCTTCTTCAACACACACTACACAAGAATATCCCTTTGGAACGAACTAAGTTGGACAAGCTTTTATCTTCCAACTCTCCAAGTTGTTGTCTAGCTTAACCGACTAGCTCAGGGGTATCCAACACAGATTCTTGGAGAAGGGGTGGTTCACAAGAAACCAACTTGATCACGAGCTCAACATAACAGTCAGGGAACAACCCGCTAACACTTCTAGGAAGATATTTGGAAAGTCACGACCCACCGGTATGTTACTAAGCTCGAGAACAATCTTGCTTTTCAGGGCAAGATGATATGATCAAATGAGTGAGGACTTGACACAACCCTAACTCATCAGTCGAAGTGTGCACCAGAAGTAAGGACTAGGTAGCACGATCAATCTTAGGATGATGGTTTAATAACCAACACGCTAAGAATGAGAATATTGTCCATTCACTACCAAGCAACAAGGTTGCTCGAGTATTAATTTCACACATCACAACTCACTTGTCGGCTTTCCGTTGCATCAACACGGAACCGAGAAATGAACGATGATGGTGAGAAGTATCACTGCATCAAGAATTCCTAGGAGGTTGTGCAATTCCCATGACATTCTTGATATAAGATGGCAATACTTGTGGTAGAACATAATCAAAAGCTGAATTGGCATTTCGATCTGCGGGATACAACTACTTTGACCCAACCCTCGGTATGGATGAGGTATCGAGTTTGTTTCTCCTAGTCATTCCGAATAGAATGGCTTGACGGACCACAAGGATAAAATGCATCGATGAACACAAATGCACACATACCCTTGGCTATCAATTGATAGATGAAGGTCGAAGGCATCTAAGAGAACAACTCAAAGGAACATATAATTTTCTGAGTTGTGGATGCACAGATTAATATGTCGAGCAAGCTCAACATTTCTTCCGGATAACCCATGCGAGAAAGGTAGAATTGGCAGATTCACAATTATGAATGGAGAACTCCTCAAGAGCACTCTTATTGTGATCTTTTGGCTCAAAAGAACTTCGCCATAAGCGGTTCGTAGTATTTGGAAGAAGGAAATACCACGGACCTTGAGGACTATCGCAAGGTTACTAATATCCTAAAGGCACTAGCAAATACTAACAACATGAAGTAGGATGAATCTCGGTTCAAGAACCCAGAGTAGAATACCTACTACTAAATGGCATCACGGATGCTTTCAAAATGATGGCCGTAATCATCACACTCGGGTACAAAAGCATTGCTAAATTGCTAGGTGACTTCCTAAACATCTAGGGTCATAATAATAGTTCCAACATATATGTCGAGGCAATGGAGTACCTCAATCGACCGGTTAGTGTGCTTAATCCGCCCAAAAGGACATCAGAACGGAAGAAGGGATTTGCAAATGCATCGACTATTTAGAGACCAGGATAACTCGGACAGATAACGGCTGTAAATGCTCAAAATGATTTGAGACGCCCTGCAAAATGGTGGCATAACCACTCAACAACATCATAACAAGATTCTCGAGATCAACAGCTATCATACAGAATAGTAGGAACTAAACCGGGATTAAAACCAACAATCTTATAAGTCTATGGGTTAGTAACACGTCAACCGATAGATAGATGAGAAGCCTAGTTCTTAAACCCGTAGAAGAGAAGAGGATGACTCGGATCGAAGGCCATGAGGTATAAGGAGTAAAAGAGCCTTACGCTCCTTCCACAATCAATTCCCTTACATAACTAAAGCATTTCTAGACACAACTTCACCAGTTTGACTTGGTAATCCTCACAGCAACAGGCTCGATACCAACGCTGTCAGACCCCGATCCTAAGTCACACCGATCTAGCATGTAACACATCATATCACTTTGCGGCCTCACGCACGGTATTCCCACGGTGTCGCCTTACCATGGCCCGGACCGCTTTGCGTCTTTTGGCTCACGATATGATAGTGTCGCTAGCATCCATATGACAAAGAACCCGGCCGACATGGCTAGTCGTGAACCCAAAGCGGCGCTAACCTATGGGGACAGGCATACATGAATCACATCGAGCATGTCGGTCATCAACGATATATTCGGGCTGTAGCACTGGCTAACAGGACTCCGGTATCCCGGCTGTAGCAGGCTAGGCAGGACTCGAATAACACCGCGTGACATTTCCCGAAGGGATGTATATAGGAATGAGGTGAAACACATGCCGCCATCAAGTGTCCAAGCAGTAGTCTTTGGGCTAGCAGGACTCGTGAACCGGGCAGAAGCGGACTACTATCGCCGTAAGCACGAGACTACATTTCCCCATATGAGAGGCTGCCAAGGATAAACAACTAGTTTGTCGGATCCCACACATACCAAGCATTTCAAACATACACATTATGCTCAATATGCGAGATACAACATGGCATCACAACATAACTCTACGACTCAAATATTATTTATTAGGCCCGAGGAGCGAGATATTACAAACATGGGTCTCATGACCCAACACTCGTAACATACAAGTCAAAGCACAAGCGAAGCTAAACATGTCCGAGTACGCATAACTATAAATGAAAAGGGCTGAGAGGCTCGACTATCTACCAGATCCTGCCGAGGCACAAGATCGTAGCTGAGGTAACAAGCTAAACGTCAAGTCCACGTGGAACTACTAGCGAGACCGACGCCTCTCTGCAAAACATAAATAAGCAAACGTGAGTACAATTGTACTCAGCAAGACTTACATCGAACTAACTACATATGCATCATTATCAAAAGGGGTGGTGGAGTTTGACCGCAGCAAGCCAGCTTTGACTCGTGGCTATCCTGAACTACGATCGCAAGTAACTCTTTTGAGGTGGCGCACACGAGTCCACATATTCACCATATCAATACACCACTATGGATCCGCCCCGCCTACCTCACGAAACGCCATCCATAGCACTCACGCTTATCTTGCGATTTTAGAGTATCCACTTCCACTTGTCGATGAACTATGCAAGGGTCCAAGTTTCCATATCCGAGGAATCCGCTATTCAATAGATAATGATAACCCTGCAGGGTGTACTTCTTCACACGCGCTCGCCACTTATCGCCATGACACGCCATGTACCTCGGCAACCTTCAAGCGGAAGCCGGGCGAGGGAGTCGGCCACGACCGACTAACCACACAAGTCTCTCGTCCAGGTTTATCGCCTATTCGGGTTCCATCCGCAAGGAGATCCGCCGGGTGTCGCCACGGCCCCAAACGATGTGAGCAGGGTTCCCAAGCCCACCAACCGGTGCCACTTGGTGCACCGTACATCAGGTTTAGTCTGTCCCAAGCCCACCTGCACGGGTGCCACTTGGTAGACTACTAACACTACCTACAAACACCGAAACTAGTTGCAACTCCCGGACAGAGATCAAGTTGATTAATAAGTCGAGAGGGTCGAGTTACGGAACCCAATGTGTGGTAGTAACTGCTCATGGATCACAAACACGTAACTCAGTTCCTCGAGGACGGTTTCAATGAGACAACCCACCATGTACTCCTACATGGCCTCTCACCGCTACCTTTACCAAATCGTGTTCACACACTTAGTTCACACACGGTAGGACATGTTCACCACTTTCCAATTCATTCCCGATGAATCGACCTGACTCAACTCTAAGCAAGAGCAGGCATGACAAACAAGCATGAATGAGTAGGCACAACAGGCTCAAACAACTCCTACTCATGCTAGTGGGTTTCATCTAATTATTGTGGAATGACAGTCATGCAAAGGATCAAGGGTTCAGCTACCGCAGCAAGTAACACATGAGTCGTTGTTGTCCTAATGCAGTAAAATAGAGCAGGGCGAGAGAGTGGGATTGTATCGGAATGAACAAGGGGTTTTGCTTGCTCGGCACTTCAAGATA
>JAHIAM010005809.1:0-93343 GCA_021605205.1 Aegilops longissima | reverse complement strand
TTCTCACACCTACACAAATAAAAGCTTATGGTGGAGCTTGGTAAGGATGGTGGCACAAAATTTGATGCAATTGTAAGTGAGCGTCAATAATGTTGGAAAAGGTTCACAAATTTGCAAATGCAACAAGTAGACCAAGCAAATAATGGTACATGGAAACACACACGCAAATAGATAAGTGAGATTGTGCAAACCAAAAGTGAGCTAAAATGTGGAATCCACAAAAATGCTCTTGTTGCACAATACTAGAGAGACGCTAGCACGATTGCACAATAGGCGGATACGGAACTTGTGCACAACCTACTAGGCAAAAATGCAACTATCTCTATCCCACATATGCTATATGTATGGTATTTCGGTGCTATGATCTAAGATGATCCAATATGACAATCTTAATGTAATATGATGCTATGGTTCTTGCTCATAAGCTCTTTGCTTATCTTTCCTCTTTGCTTAAAAGCTTGGGTGGCTCTTTCACTTTTGAGCTCTTTTCTCATGCAAAACTTCACGAACCAAGATAGCAATTGTGTATGCTATGACAACTTTGTGACACACAAATGGATCCCAATATATGCACCACGGTGGTATGGTATGTATGCTATGGAGTATGATCACTAATGTGCACAAGTCAGGTTGCCGGCAATACTCAATGGCTAGTCTCGATGGGTAAGCTACGCAAAAGTAAGGCCATGTGTGTATCAATGCAATTGCAAGGTATGACAAAGATGTCGACGATGTTACTGTCCTTGGTGATGATGTGACCCTTGCGAAGATGAGCCGAGGTGATGATGAATTCGAACCGTACCTAGATAGCCGAAACACAATAGTACACGGGAACCACAACTCAAAATCTCAAGAACCAAAATGTGGCAAAATCATCATAGGATGTATTGGGGAGGATGGTGGTGTATGTGGTTTTGGAAGATGTGGTGGAAGGTGGGGTGGTGGTGGTGGTTAAACTGAAGAATTTCAGTTTCGTCAGGGTTTCACGGACGTCCGGTTTTTCCGGTCGTCCGGCCGTCGGACGTCCGGCAGGGTCCGGTCGTCCGAAATTTGAATCGGGACAGGGGTTCCGGTCGTCCGGAAATGTCGGACGTCCGGTGGTCGGGGTCAACGCAGGTTGTGCCGGTGCGATTTTGAGGTGGAAGAAGATGGTGAGGTCAAAATTGAGCGGATTGATGGATGGAAAAGGGTGGGGAGGATGGGAAAAGCTAGATCCACACGTAGCAACTCAAATCCATGGACCAAATCCAACAAAATCTCAACTCACCAACAAATCACAAAAAAAAATTTGGGGCTATTTTTGGTGGGGAATTTTCGGATTTAGGACAAAAACAAGAAAATCAAGCTAGAAAACACGGGGTAGGGGCTCCAAAAACGTGATCAACGTGGCTCATGATACCAAGATGATGTAGGGCTGAGCCCTAGTCGGAGATCTTTCACGTTTGTATAGGATCCTATGAGGAGAACACGACGAACAAGCGGAAGAACACAAGGAAAAACACACAAGAGGAACACTAAATCGACAAGTATCGATCACACAAGGGCTAGATCACTGAACACATAAGGTAGCACAAGATTCAAAATCAAGAAATGAAAGATACACTAGTAGCCGTTCTTCTCCGTGAGGAGGTCTTGATGGGGGGTCCACCCTAGAAGGGGGTCTTGAATCCTCTTGGAAGGATCTTCTCCAAGGAGGCACGATCTCCGAGGAGAAGGTAACCAAGTGGATGAGCAAAGCTCTCACACAAATATGAGCTAATCCTTTGCTAACCCTAACTAGGAGGAGGAGGAGGTCTATTTATTGTCTTAGTGCAAATGGGGGCGAAGTGAATGGGTACAAGGGCTCCAGCCCGCGGGCGCGATCACTCAGGGGCCGGACGTCCGGAAGGCGTCGGACATCCGGAGGCTCGTGACGGTCCGGACGTCCGGCAGGGCTCGGACGTCCGTAGATTCGGCTCGGACTCGGGTGCGTCGGTTGTCCGGAGAGGACCGGTCGTCCGGGGCTTCGGGAAGGCCCGGACGTGCGTGGATCGTCGCACGTCCGTAGATTCGGTTCTGGTACGGGTCGTCCGGTCGTCCGGTGGCTTCGATCTTCCGTGTGTTTCCATTCGGGTGCCCAGCTGCCGGACGTTCGAGGCGCTCGATCGTCCGTGGCTCAGGAGTCGTCGGACGTCCGGACTTGGTCGGTCGTCCGACGCTCTTAGCTTCAACAGCTTTTCTTCTCCATCACGCTTGGGGTCCTCGTCGTCTTGGCTCTTGCAAGTAGCTGTTCCTTGGCTCGTTCCCAAGTACCTGATTACACATAGAGTTTCCGAATGAGGTAGTAGCCATGTCTCATGATTAGGAAGAGGGAGTTCGGAGAGGAGCGAGTTCACCTTATCTTCAATAGCCTTAGCTCGAGCTCGAGTCATGGGTCCATGTGGAGTTGAGGAAGATGTAGATGCGTCCATGGGGATGAGTGAGGGATGCTCCGCATCAAAGGCACGTCCTCGAATGAAAATAATGCCTCTTTGCACACAAAAGCATAGTAAGCAGATTTGCTAAAATCTAGCTCATCAATATCAGATTTAGTGGCAAGTAAACACGCACTTTTCAATTTAATTTCAGAAGCAACACTAGATGGTTTATTATTAGGCTTCATTTGTTGCTCAAATTCTTTTGCCACAATCTGATTTTCATTCTTATTCTTCTCCTGTTTTGCTTTATTAGCTCTATTAATATCATCTTTCAAAATGGAATCAGGAGTCATAGGAAGCAAAGTAATACTTTTATCCTTATGAACAAGAGTATACTGATTGTTTCTACCATGGTGGACAGAATTTTTATCAAATTGCCATGGTCGACCAAGTAATAAGGAACATGCTTGCATAGGTACCACATCACAATCAACATAATCAGCATATGTAGATATACTAAAATGCACACGAACAATACGTGTTACCTTAACCTTGCCGCTTTTGTTGAACCAATGGATGTAGTAAGGATGTGGATGTGGATGTGGTCTTGTGGTGAGAGATAGCTTCTCCACCATCTCCATGCTAGCCAAGTTGTTGCAACTCCCTCTGTCTATGATGACGCGCACAGAACGTTCCTTCACAACTCCCTTTGTGTGGAACAAATTATGCCTCTGATTTTGCTCAGCTTGTGTGACCTGCACACTCAAAACACGTTGAGCAACTAAACATTCATACCTATCAGCGTCTTCAGGAGCCATGTATTGCGTCTCATGATCAGAATCATATCCACCATGTTCTTCACGTGTAATAAGGGCCAAAGTCTCCTCATCATAGTCACTAGCGGACTCATACCCACCATCCTCAGTAGCAATCATCACACGCTGAGATTTGCATTCTCACGCATAATGACCTCTTCCTTTACAACGACGACAAATAATATCACTTGTGTGCCCTATTGATGCCATGGAAGAAGAAGAGCTCTGTGTAGGTCCAGCAGGTGCGCTCTTGGCAGATAGTGGTGGTTGTGCCTGCTTGTTTGTATCACGGCTGGAGGTGACACCTGATGGAGGTGCTGGTGTAGTGGAAGTAGAAAATGCACGCGGTGTCCATGAGGAAGGTCGACCTGTAGAAAAGTTAGTGCGCGCCATTGCTTGTCGATCCTGCACTTCACGTTCAGCTTTACAAGCAAGATGGAATAACGAGTGATATTAGTATACTCCTTATACTCTAGAATGGTCTGAATCTCTCTATTTAATCCACCCGTAAAACGTGCAAGCATAGCTTCATTCTCCTCAACAATACCACATCTAATCATGCCAGTTTGTAATTCCTGATAATATTCTTCTACAGAATTTTTTCCTTGTCTAAAACGCTGCAATTTTTGAAGCAATTCACGTTGTTAATATGGTGGAACCCAACGAGTACTCATAGCAATTTTCAAAGCAGCCCAAGTAGCTGGAATAGGATATAATCTACAATGTTCAGACCACCATACACATGCAAAACTAGTGAAAGCACAAACAGCGGCAACAACCCGTCTCTCCTCGGGATATTGTAAACATGTAAAACGTTGTTCAGTTTCTAACTCCCAAGTAAGATATATATCAGGAACATATCTACCCTCAAATGATGGAATATTCAATTTCAGTTTAGGAACATGGTCATGATTTCGCACGAGGTGGTGGTGCAGGCCTACCATTGCGATTATATACCAGGTCGACACTTTGGTGGTGGTGCCGGTGATCGCATCGTAGTTCTGATTTTGATCAACCTCATCCTCATAATCGCCCGCATACTCATCATCCTCCTGGGTACCAGCAGCAGCAGCAGGAGCCAAAGAAGCATCAACAACAGGTACAGCAGCACCAGAAGTTTGGCCATCCTCAAGAGGAACACGCTGCGCTCGTCCATACTGATTCGGAAGGGGACGTTGTTGTTGTCGTTGCAGAGGTGCTGATGAGGACATCAATACCATTGTTACACCCACAGCCCCTGCTGCTATACATACTGGACCAATTACTAGAGCTCGCGCACGCCAATTGAATTATCAGGTACTTTCGTTTCTTGGTAACGATTCCAATGTTCATGAGAATATGATGCTGCCTAAATTGGATACATTTGTTTTGCTTACAAATGAAGGACCTACCATGGACAAGAAAGATGAACATTGGAGCAAGAACAAGCATGGAGATAATGCCATGCGCAAGGGGAACAAGAACGGAGTTACAAGTGATGATTCCAGGACTTTGAAGCCACCATAATGGGTGCATGAAGCCTTGGACGAAATATACAAGATGCTACTTCATAAATGTCGTCCCGAGGCTATTCTAGGTGCTGCGTCACCTTATTAGTGGGCCAGGCCCATGTAATTTCGAAATACTTAAGTATAGGCTGTTTTTAGAGTCCGTATGTGTGGGGAAACAAGAGTTAGGGTTGATTTTGGACCCCTCCACCAAGGGCCACGAAATTCCCCCTCTTCCTCCATATATACAGCCCTTAGGGCACCGTTTAGACCTTGGGTTTTGTTTAGATTAAAAGTTCGCCATAGCTGCAACTTCGGCGTGCCGTTTGTGTTCAAAGACCAGACAAAGGCGCCACAGAACCCCACCTTGATCAATAAAGCTTTCATCTTATATTCGCAATATCCAGATTGCAATCTCAGTTTCTTGCTTGTTCTTCGCTTGCTCGCAGGAAACAGGCCCTCGTGGTCGTTGATCGTGCTCGGCGTGGTCAATAACCCTCGGAAGTTGGTTTAGCGATTGCTAAGGCGCGACGTCTCGCACGATCGTAGTCGGATCGTCAAGGTCGACTCCTCGAAGCGATAGCCACCATCTCATCGAAACATCGGGACACCTTTGCCTCTATCAAGTGGTATCAGATTTTCAGGTTGCTCGGTGAGATTTTACAGTTTTTCGAGATTAGATCGAGTCTGTTCTTCATACCTAAAGTCCACGAAAAAGCCACAAAAAAATTAGGGTTAGTTCATCATATCCGAACCAATCTGAGCCTTTGCATAATCTTTTTAGGGTTTTTGCTTTGTTGAATTTGCGGTTGCATCGTCGTGTCAAGTTGCTGGTCTTAGAGTCTAGTCTTTTAGAGTTTGAGTTCGGTCATAAGTTGTCACGCCGCCGCTGTCATCATCATCGCCTTGCCATCTACCACCATTGCTTATCCGCCACCGCTCTGAATCCGTATCCATATACCACCACCAATCCGTATCCATATACCACCACCGCTACCATATACCACCACCGCCATATACCACCACCATATATCCACCACCAATCCGAGTTCTTCTCATATTAGGTTTGTTTTGAGATCCATCTAGTTTCCGATTCGTGTTTCCTTGCCGGAGTAGGTTTCGAAAAAAAAAGTCTGAAACCACCCTCGCTTAGGCCCAAAATTTTCCAAAACGACTTGTCAAAAAATTTCTGGCTATCCTATTTTTAGGTGTTTCTAAGTGGATTGAGACGATCGCCGTTATAGAAAGTTTTTTGACCTGTTTCAGCTTTTTGGGTCCGGCAATCAAAAAAAATTTTTTGGTCGAAAAAATTTCGTGCCCATCCCGTCGGTTTGACCAGGAAGAGTTTTGAGACACTCGCCATTATAGTGATTTTTCGCAAAAAAAAAAGAGCAGCGCAAAAAAAAAAGCAGCGCAAAAAAAAAGAGCGAAAAAAAATTCCAGTGTGCTTTTCCGTTGTTTCCGTGCAGCGCCGTGATTTTGTTAGTGTTCTAGGCTCGCGTCTCTAGCACGGTCTAGCCTAGGACCAACACAAGATCACCGTCGTTGAGCGTTTATTCAACTTTGCATCTCTGAATTGATTATTGCTGACCCTTTTGCTACCATATTATAAGCCTTCCCAGCTCCACATACATCTACATCGTGCGTTTGACTCTCCCCAGTAATCGCTCTATCCAAGCTTTGAGAGTTTTGACTACATCGGTTGCCGATCACCGCTTCTTCTTTGGTAAGAACTAGTAAGAATTTGAGATTTGCTTGACGGATTTGTGATCGTCCACCACACCACCACCACCACTTCCTAGTAGTCCGTCAATCATATTCTTGTGTGTTTCTATTGCTGCTAACCATGGCAGGATCACAAGCCGACGGATCGATCGGGAGAACATGACAAACAAAGCGCTACATGATAAGTTTCAACAAATGATGAGTGGGCAGGTGGAAGATGTGCTAAATAGATTTGAAGAGGCCATGGAGAAGATAGATGGCATTGAGAAGGCGTTCGAAACAAAGCTCGATAACAAGTTTAATGAATTGCTCGCGCGTCTACCACCACCACCACCGCTGCACCTAACGCACCTCTACAACAACAAGGACTACCTCCACATCGCAAACAGCCCTCCACCGAGCTTCCGTGTCCCTCTTCACCGCCAAGCTCTTTGGTGCTGCTGTTGATACTTCGTGGCTCCTGCCATGCTGGTGGGGAGGATGATTATGTGAGAGCTTACGAGGATGAGGTTGATCAACATCGAACTACGTGCAACCACCAGCACCACAACCACCGGTCGTCCACATGCAAATAATGGCAATGTTCGGGCTCCCCTTCAGGTACGAGATCATGACCATCTCCCTAAACTGAAATTGAATATTCCACCATTTGAGGGTAGATATGTTCCTGATATATATCTTACTTGGGAGTTAGAAACTGAACAACGATTTACATGTTTACAATATCCTGAGGAGAGACGTGTTCCTGCTTTGTTTGTGCTTTCACTAGCTTTGCATGTGTTTGGTGGTCGAACATTGTAGATTATATCCTGTTCCAGCTACTTGGGCTGCTTTGAAAACTGCTATGCGTACTCGTTGGGTTCCACCATATTATCAGCGTGAATTACTTCAAAATTGCAGCGCTTAAGACAAGGAAAAATTCGGTGAAGAATATTATCAGAATTACAAACTGGCTTGATTAGATGTGGTATTGTTGAGGAGAATGAAGCTATGCTTGCACATTTTCCGGTGGATTAAATAGAGAGATTCAGACCATTCTAGACTACAAGGATTATAATAATATCACTCGATTATTCCATCTTGCTTGTAAAGCTGAACGTGAAGTGCAGGATCGATGTGCCTTGGCGCGGACTAACTTTTCTGCAGGTCGACCTTCATCATGGACACCACGTGCATCATCTACTTCCACACGTTCTACTACACCGCACCTCCGCGGCTGCCACCTCCAACCGTGATACAAGAAAGCAGGCACAACCACCACTATCGCCAAGAGTACACCTGCTGGGCCTACACAGAGCTCTTCTTCTTCCATGGCGTCAACAGGGCACACAAGTGATATTATTTGTCGTCGTTGTAAGGGAAGAGGACATTTTATGAGAGAATGCCAATCTCAGCGTGTGATGATTGCTACGAGGATGGTGGGTATGAGTCGCTAGTGACTATGATGAAGAGACTTTGGCTCTTATTACACATGAAGAACACGGTGGAGATGATTCGATCTTGAGACGCAATACATGGCTGTTTGAAGATGCCGACAGGTATGAATGTTTAGTTGCTCAACGTGTTTTGAGTGTGCAGGTTACACAAGTCGAGCAAAATCAGAGGCATAACTTGTTCCATACAAAGGAGTTGTGAAGGAACGTTCTATTCAAGCGTCATCATAGATGGAGGAGCTGCAACAACTTGGCTAGCATGGATATGGTGGAGAAGCTTTCTCACCACAAGACCACATCCACATCCTTACTACATCCAATGGTTCAACAACAGCGGCAAGGTTAAGGTAACACGTCTTTGTTAGTGTGCATTTTAGTATCTCTACATATGCTGATTATGTTGATTGTGATGTGGTACCTATGCAAGCATGTTCCTTATTACTTGGTAGACCATGGCAATTTGATAAAATTCTGTACACCATGGTAGAAACAATCAGTATACTCTTGTTCACAAGGATAAAATATTACTTTGCTTCCTATGACTCTGATTCCATTTTGAAAGATGATATTAATAGAGCTAATAAAGCAAAACAGGAGAAAAATAAGAGTGAAAATCAGATTGTGGCAAAATAATTTGAGCAACAAATGAAGCCTAATAATAAACCATCTAATGTTGCTTCTGAAATTAAACTGAAAAGTGCATGTTTATTTGCCACCAAATATATTGATGAGCTAGATTCTAGCAAATCTGTTTGCTATGCTTTTGTGTGCAAAGAGGCATTATTTTCATTCGAGGACGTGCCTTCCTCTTTGCCCCTCGCTGTCACTAACATTTTGCAGAGTTCACGACGTCTTCCCACAAGACGTGCCACCGGATTACCACCTATTCGAGGGATTGAGCATCAAATTGACTTAATTCCGGTGCATCGCTACCCAACCGTGCACCATACCGCACCAATCCAGAGGAGACGAAGGAGATTATCGTCAAGTACAGAGCTGCTCGACAAAGGTTATATACGCGAATCTCTTAGTCCTTGTGCTGTTCCTATTATACTAGTGCCTAAAAAGGATGGTACGTCATGATGTGTGTTGATTGTAGAGGCATTAATAATATTACTATTCGTTATCGTCATCCTATTCCTAGGCTAGATGATATGCTTGATGAATTGAGTGGCTCTACAATATTCTCCAAAGTTGATTTGCGTAGTGGATACCATCAAATTCGTATGAAATTGGGAGATGAATGGAAAACAGCATTTAAAACTAAGTTTGGATTATATGAGTGGTTAGTCATGCCTTTTGGGTTAACTAATGCACCTAGTACTTTCATGAGATTAATGAACGAAGTTTTACGTGCTTTCATTGGACGATTTGTGGTAGTTTACTTTGATGATATACTGATTTATAGCAAATCTTTGGAAGAACATTTGGAACATTTACGTGTTGTTTTTAATGCTCTACGTGATGCACGCTTGTTTGGTAACCTTGGGAAGTGCACCTTTTGCACCGACCGAGTATCTTTTCTTGGCTATGTTGTTACTCCACAGGAATTGAAGTTGATAAAGCCAAGATTGAAGCTATTGAGAGTTGGCCGCAGCCCAAAACGGTCACACAAGTGAGGAGTTTTCTTGGACTCGCTGGTTTCTATAGGCGTTTTGTGAGAGACTTTAGCACCATTGCTGCACCTCTCAATGAGCTTACAAAGAAGGATGTGCCTTTTGTTTGGGGTACCGCACAGGAAGAAGCCTTCACGGTATTGAAAGATAAGTTGACACATGCTCCTTTACTCCAACTTCCTGACTTTAATAAGACTTTTGAGCTTGAATGTGATGCTAGTGGAATTGGATTAGGAGGTGTGTTATTACAAGATGGCAAACCTGTTGCATACTTTTCTGAAAAATTGAGTGGGCCTAGTCTGAACTATTCTACTTATGACAAAGAATTATATGCTCTTGTTCGGACTTTAGAGACATGGCAACATTATTTATGGCCCAAAGAATTTGTTATACATTCGATCATGAATCTTTGAAACATATTAAAAGTCAAGCTAAACTGAATCGTAGACATGCTAAATGGGTTGAATTCATTGAGACTTTCCCTTATGTCATTAAACACAAGAAGGGTAAAGAAAATGTTATTGCTGATGCTTTGTCTCGTCGATATACTATGCTTTCACAACTTGACTTCAAAATATTTGGTTTGGAGACCATCAAAGATCAATATGTGCATGATGCTGATTTTAAAGATGTAATGCAGAATTGTAAAGAGGGAAGAACATGGAACAAGTTCGTTATTAATGATGGTTTTGTGTTCCGTGCTAACAAGCTATGCATTCCTGCTAGCTCTGTTCATCTTTTGTTGTTGCAGGAGGCGCATGGAGGAGGATTAATGGGACACTTTGGCGTCAAGAAGACGGAGGATATACTTGCTACACATTTCTTTTGGCCAAAGATGAGACGGGATGTTGAGCGTTTGTTGCTCGCTGCACTACATGTCAAAAAGCTAAGTCACGACTCAATCCTCATGGTTTATATATGCCTTTGCTCGTGCCTAGTGTTCCTTGGGAGGATATATCTATGGACTTTGTTTTAGGTTTACCTCGAACAAAGAAGGGAGGATAGCATATTTGTTGTCGTGGATAGATTCTCAAAATGGCACACTTTATACCATGTCATAAAAGCGATGATGCTGTTAATGTTGCTGATTTGTTCTTTCGTGAAATTATTCGCTTGCATGGTGTGCCAAATACTATTGTTTCAGATCGTGATACTAAATTTCTTAGCCACTTTTGGAGATGTTTATGGGCTAAGTTGGGGACTAAACTGCTTTTTAGTACTACTTGTCACCCCAAACCGATGGACAAACTGAAGTAGTCAATAGAACATTGTCTACTATGCTTAGGGCTGTTTTGAAGAATAATAAGAAAATGTGGGAAGAATGCTTGCCTCATATTGAATTTGCTTATAATCGTTCATTGCATTCTACTACTAAGATGTGCCCTTTTGAAATTGTGTATGGCTTCCTACCTCGTGCACCTATTGATTTGTTGCCTCTTCCATCTTCGGAGAAGGTTAATTTTGATGCTAAAGAACGTGCTGAATTGATTTTAAAATGCATGAGTTAACTAAGGAAAACATTGAGCGATGAATGCTAAATATAAACTTGTTGGAGATAAGGGTAGAAAACATGTTGTCTTTGCACCGGAGATCTTGTTTGGTTACATTTATGTAAGGATAGGTTTCCTAATTTGCGCAAATCAAAGCTAATGCCACGTCTTGATGGTCCATTTAAGGTGTTAGAGAAAATAAATGATAATGCATATAAACTTGAGCTGCCTGCAGATTTTGGGGTTAGTCCCACTTTTAACATTCAGATTTGAAGCCTTATTTGGGTGAGGAAGATGAGCTTCCGTCGAGGACGACTTCATTTCAAGAAGGGAGGATGATGAGGACATCAATACCATTGTTACACCCACAGCCCTGCTGCTATACATCTTGGACCAATTACTAGAGCTCAAGACGCCAATTGAATTATCGTACTTTCGTTTCTTGGTAACGATTCCAATGTTCATGAGAATATGATGCTGCCTAAATTGGATACATTTGTTTTGCTTACAAATGAAGGACCTACCATGGACAAGAAAGATGAACATTGGAGCAAGAACAAGCATGGAGATAATGCCATGCTCAAGGGGAACAAGAACGGAGTTACAAGTGATGATTCCAGGACTTTGAAGCCACCATAATGGGTGCATGAAGCCTTGGACGAAATATACAAGATGCTACTTCATAAATGTCGTCCCGAGGCTATTCTAGGTGCTCGTCACCTTATTAGTGGGCCAGGCCCATGTAATTTCGAAATACTTAAGTATAGGCTGTTTTAGAGTCCGTATGTGGGGAAACAAGAGTTAGGGTTGATTTGGACCCTCCACCAAGGGCCACGAAATTCCCCCTCTTCCTCCATATATACAGCCCTTAGGGCACCGTTTAGACCTTGGGTTTTGTTTAGATTAAAAGTTCGCCATAGCTGCAACTTCGCATTTCGTTTGTGTTCAACGACTGCACAAAGGCGCCACAGAACCCCACCTTGATCAATAAAGCTTTCATCTTATATTCGCAATATCCAGATTGCAATCTCAGTTTCTTGCTTGTTCTTCGTTTGCTCGCAGGAAACAGGCCCTCGTGGTCAGGTTGATCGTGCTCCGGCGTGGTCAATAACCCTCGGAAGTTGGTTTAGCGATTGCTAAGGCGCAACGTCTCGCACGATCGTAGTCGGATCGTCAAGGTCGACTCCCACAGAAACGATAGCCACCATCTCATCGAAACATCGGGACACCTTTGCCTCTATCAGGTGCGGTAGGTGCAGCCGGCGGTGGTTGTGGAAAACACGCTAGCAATTCATTAAAATTGTTATCAAGCTTTGTTTCGAACGTCTTCTCAATGCCATCTATCTTCTCCATGGCCTCTTCAAATCTGTTTAGCACATCTTGCACCTGTCCACTCATCATTTGCTGAAATTTATCATGTGGCTGTTTGTTTGTCAGGTTCTCCCAATCAGTCTCATCGGCTTGTGATCCTACCATGGTTAGCAGCAAATAGAAACAAACAAGAATATGATCCTATAGACTACTAGGAATAGGTGGCGGTGTATCACAAACCCGTCAAGCAAATCTCAAATTCTTTCCAGTTCTTACCCAGCAGCAGGAGGTGATTGGCAACCGTTGTAGTCAAAACTCTCAAAGCTTGGATAAAGCGATTACCAGGGAGAGTCAAACGCACGACGTAGATGTATGTGGAGCTGGGAAGGCTTATAATATGGTAGCAAAAAGGGTCAGCAATAATCAATTCAGAGATACAAACTTGAATAAACGCTCAACGACGCAGTCTCAGTGGTGGTCCTAGGCTAGACCGTGCTAGAGACGCGAGCCTAGAACACTAACAAAATCACAGCGCTGCACGTAAACAAGGGAAAAGCACACTGGAACTTTTTTTTTGCTCTGTTTTTTTTTTGCGCTGCTTTTTTTTGCGAAAAATCACTATAATGGCGAGTGTCTCAAAACTCTTCCCAGGTCAAACTAAAAGGATGGGCACAAAATTTTTTGACAATTTTTTTTTCGGAAATCAGGGCAGCGACGACGAAAAAGTGTGACCAAAAATTACTATGATGGCGAATGTCTCAAAACACTCCTGGGGACCTAAAAATAGGATAGGGAAGAATTATTTTCGGTCGCCGAAATTTTGACAATTTTTTTTCTGAAACCTACTCAGGCAAGGAAACATGAATCGGAAATTAGATGGATCTCGGAAACAAACCTAATACGAAAAGAACTCGGATTAGTGGTGGATATATGGTGGTAGGATATGGCAGCGGTGGTGGTATATGATAGCGATGGTGGTATATGGATATGGATCGGTGGTATATGGCAGCGTTGGTGGGATATGGCAGCGGTGGTGGTATATGGCACCGGTGGCGGCGGCAGCGTTGGTGGCAGCGGTGGTGGTATATGGCAACAACGATGAAGATGGTGCGGCGGCGGCGTGACAAACTGTGACAGAACTCGAAACTCTAAAGGACTAGATGCTAAGACCAGCAACTAGACACGACGATGCAACCGCAAATTCAACAAAGCAAAACCCTAAAAAGATTATTCAAAGGCTCAGATTGGCTCGGATATGATGAACTAACCCTAAATTTTTTTGTGGCTTTTTCGTGGACAGTAGGTATGAAGAACCGACTCGATCTAAACTACGAAAAATTGTAAAATCTCACCGAGCAACCTGGAAATCTGATACCACTGGATAGAGGCGGAGGTGTCCCGTCTTTCGATGAGATGGTGGCTATCGTTTAGGATGAAGTCGACTTTGACGATCCGACTACGAACGTGCGAGGACGTCTGATGCGGAGCATCCTACGGTCATCACCATGTCAAGAGTTCGTTTGGCAAGTGACACGTGCGGCCTCTACTTCTCATACATAAAGGTGAATCTTCTCCTTTACACGTGTTCACTTGACCCCTTCGAGGATGGTATACTACTTGACACTCCACTCGTGTGCATACATAGGTATTGTCGGAACATCATGGACGAAGGGGAGTGCGAGTACAAGTGTACAACTACACCATCCACGAGTGAAGCATGGAAGAGAAGGAAGAAGAGGAACCGCCTTGTGCAGGACGAAGCGGTACTACTCACCACACCAAAGCGGTAGTACTACCGCTAAAGGCACACTGGCGGTACAACCGCTTCGACTACCGCCTAACCACTGGCCGAGCTTACAGATTCGAGGGTGCAAAGACTGGTACATCCCCGGTTATCCCCCCAGCTGCGTCTAGACCGCTACAACCGGCCCTACCACCGGTACAACCGCTCCCTACCTTCACGAGCACCTCCAGAAACAGGTACCTGAGCTCCTAGCGGTACAACCGCTCACACATCCGGTACAACCGCCCTGCCTGTGCGTAGTGACAGGGGTTTCACCCCATGTATCCCCCAACTTACCCCTTGGACTAGATATACTTGTCCCTTAGCTCCGTACTAGGGTTAGCAAATATGATAGCTCATTCTTAGGTGAGCTTTGCTCCTACCTCTACTCTTGAGAGAGAGAGACTACCACTCCCATGGAGTTCAAGACCTCCATGTGAGAAGATCCTGCGGGATATCATCAAGACCCCCTTGCGGGAAGATCCATCTAGGATATCATCAAGACCTCCTCTTGGAGATGAACCTTACCTTGTATCTTTCCCTTTGTTGTTCATGTACCTTGTGATCTTGTGTGTTTGATTGTCTAGTGGATGTGTGATTGGACTTGTTCTTGAGTGTTTCCCCTTGTGATTTCTCTCCGTTCTTCCCCGTGTTCATCGTGTTCTTCCAGGGATCCCACTCCAAACGTGAAAGATCGGCCTACACCGGGTTAGCCCCGTATCATATGGTATCATGAGCCACGTTGATCACGTTTTTGGAGCCCCTACACCGAGTTTTCTAGCTTGATTTTGTTGTTTTCGTCCTAAATCCAAAAATCCCCACCAAAAATAGCCCCAATTTTTTTTTGTGATTTGTTAGTTTCGATGATGTTTTGTTGATTTTGATCCATGGATTTGCTTGGTTTCGAGTGGATCTAGCATCTTCCCAAGTTTCCCCACCTTCCATCCACGAAATCCATCCAATTTTGGCCCCGAAATCATCCATTTCCGCCCCAAAATCGCGCACCGAGTCGATCTGCCAAAAATCCTGACACGAGCGGTACTTCTGCCCCTCCAAGCGGTACTACCGCTGAGTACCTCGAGCGGTACAACCGCCCTCACAAGCGGCGCTACCGCCCCTCCCAGTTTCAGCGTTCCGAGTTTCACCGTTTTGCCCATAACTAATTCATCCGGAGTCCGTTGTTGACGTTCTTTAGCTCGTTTTGAAGCTATTTTCATCCCCCATCCCACAAAAATACCACCAACATCATTTGACTCCATAAAATTTTCGAAAATTTGGAAAGTTTGCCTAGGCCTTACACCATATCATCCGCATAGCCACCACCGACTTCCGCAACCTAACCCATTTTGTTCACAATAGCATTTGTGGTTGCTTGAGTAGTGATTCGAGTCTCCTAAGGTGTTTCGCCTACTTAGGGACGATTGCTTCTTCATCAACCACCACCTCCATAACTTCCGCATAGGCTTACCCACCATACACTTCCACCCCAACTAAACCCAATTTTGTTTGAGCTTCTTTGAGTTGTGGCTTGTGTCTCCTAAGGTGTTTCGGCTACTTAGGGACGGCAACTTCAACTCCGACACGTGTATAGCCCATCATTCCACTTCCGCATCGCCAAGTGCAAACCACCACCGCTTTTCCGCTACCACCATTTGACATTTGTCATTTGAGATTTTGAGTTTGCGGTTTTTCCGTTTCCTAAGGTGTTTCGGCTACTTAGGGACGAGTCTCCATCATCTTGGTATCTACATCAAGAACACCGCCACTCATCATCGCAAAGGACGGTAACCTCGACGACGCCATTGTATATTCCCCTTGCAAATTGCATTGATAACCCCTAGCCCATTTTGCGTCACTTGCCTATCGAGACTAGCCATTTGAGTATTGCCGGGCCACGCAACTTGTGCACATTAGTGATCTACACCATCCATTGCATACATACCATATCATATTGGTATCATATCATCCATTGTGTCACAATATCGTTCCCGCATATACACAATTGCTATCTTGGTTTGTGCATTGTGCAAAGTGGCCATACATACAAAAAAAAGAGAATAAGCTTTTAAGCAAAACAGAAAGAGCAAAGAGCTTGTAAGCAATAGCCATAGCATCAAAATATATCATATGGTATCATATCCGATCATCTTGGATCATCTTGAGAGAAACACCGGGAACCATACATACATAGCATACTTGGGATAGAAAGTTTATGCATTTTGCATCTTATAGGTTGTGCACAAGTGTCGTATCCGCCTATTGAGCAATCGTGCTAGCGTCTCTCTTGAGTTGTGCAACACGAGCGTTTTCCATGGATTCCACATTTTGTGCTCATTCCTTGGTTGCACGACCCCATTTATCTATCAGTGTGTGTGTTTTTGTGTGCCACATATTGCTATTGGTCTACTTGTCTCGCTTGCGAATTTGTGAATCTCTTTCAACATTATTGACTCTTGCTAACATTTTGCATCAAATTTTTGTGCCACTATCCTCACCGAGCTCTACCATAAGCTTTACTTGATAGGTGTGAGTGAACAAGTCCGGTACCAATTCCACTATTCTTTCATCTCACATTGAGTGAAACGGGATACATCCTCAATTTTGGGAAAAGGTAACTTGGTATTGTTTATCTCATTTCCTACTCACCTCTACTCGAGTCTTGTGATGGATAGGCAAGGCATTTCACCTTCGGTCTACAACAACAACGACGCAGTTCGATGCCACGAACAACAACTCCGATGCCAAGATGCAAGCTCAAATGGAGGAGATCAAAGCCCTCATCAAGTCCTACAAGCGATCTTCCTCATCTTGAGAAGGCGCTCAAGAGCACATGTTTCCGAGCTACCATCTCCGCAAGATCACATCGGCATCGACACCATCACCACCAAGAACGTGAAGGTCAAGAGCTCTACATCAACAACCACTCAATGACTTCACCATCTCCCTTGGCATCTTCGCCAAACGACTTCAAGGCATCTTCGCCTACGGACATACGGCATCTTCACCAACAAGCACCCCACGACTACGCTCAAGAGAAGCTCCCCAAGCTCAAGTCCGCGACTTCCACGAGCTACTACGACCTCGACATCGACCACGCGATTCCTTTCTATGGGACTCACGAACCCGAGGAGTATCTCGAGTGGGAGCGCTTAATGGACGACTACCTCAAGCTACATCAAGTTCCTCCCGAAGATCAAGTGAAGTGCGCCACAAGAAACTTCCACGACTACGCCTCAACTTGGTGGCTTCACACACCTTCTGATGAGGACATCAATACCATTGTTACACCCACAGCCCCTGCTGCTATACATACTGGACCAATTACTAGAGCTCGCGCACGCCAATTGAATTATCAGGTACTTTAGTTTCTTGGTAACGATTCCAATGTTCATGAGAATATGATGCTGCCTAAATTGGATACATTTGTTTTGCTTACAAATGAAGGGCCTACCATGGACAAGAAAGATGAACCTTGGAGCAAGTTCAAGCATGGAGATGTTGGCATGCGCAAGGAGAACAAGACGGAGTTACAAGTGATGATTCCAGGACTTTGAAGCCACCCTAATGAGTGCATGAGGCCTTGGACGAAATATACAAGATGCCACTTCATAATATTCGTCCATAGGCTATTCTAGGTGCTGCGTCACCTTATTATTGGGCCAGGCCCATGTAATTTCGAAATACTTAAGTATAGGCTGTTTTAGAGTCCGTATGTGTGGGAAACAAGAGTTAGGGTTGATTTGGACCCTCCACCAAGGGCCACGAAATTCCCCCTCTTCCTCCATATATACAGCCCTTAGGGCACCGTTTAGACCTTGGGTTTTGTTTAGATTAAAAGTTACGCCATAGCTGCAACTTCGCGCTTCGTTTGTGTTCAACGACCGCACAAAGGCGTTCTGAACCCCACCTTGATCAATAAAGCTTTCATCTTATATTCGCAATATCCAGATTGCAATCTCAGTTTCTTGCTTGTTCTTCGTTTGCTCGCAGGAAACAGGCCCTCGTGGTCGTTGATCGTGCTCGGCGTGGTCAATAACCCTCGGAAGTTGGTTTAGCGATTGCTAAGGCGCGACGTCAAGACGTTCGTAGTCGGATCGTCAAGGTCGACTCCCACGAAAACGATAGCCACCATCTCATCAAAACATCGGACACCTTTGCCTCTATCAAGTGGTATCAGATTTTCAGGTTGCTCGGTGAGATTTTACAGTTTTTCGTAGATTAGATCGAGTCTGTTCTTCATACCTAAAGTCCACGAAATAGAAAGTTTATGCATTTTGCATCTTATAGGTTGTGCACAAGTGTCGATCCGCCTATTGAGCAATCGTGCTAGCTCTCTCTTGAGTTGTGCAACACGAAAGCGCTTTCCATGGATTCCACATTTTGTGCTCATTCCTTGGTTGCACGTACCCCATTTATCTATCAAGGTGTGTTTTTGTGTGCCACATATTGCTATTGGTCTACTTGTCTCGCTGAATAATTTGTGAATCTCTTTCAACATTATTGACTCTTGCTAACATTTTGCATCAAATTTTGTGCCACTATCCTCACCGAGCTCTACCATAAGCTTTACTTGATAGGTGTGAGTGAACAAGTCCGGTACCAATTCCACTATTCTTTCATCTCACATTGAGTGAAACGGGATACATCCTCAATTTTGGGAAAAGGTAACTTGGTATTGTTTATCTCATTTCCTACTCACCTCTACTCGAGTCTTGTGATGGATAGGCAAGGCATTTCACCTTCGGTCTACAACAACAACGACGAGTTCGATGCCACGAACAACAACTCCGATGCCAAGATGCAAGCTCAAATGGAGGAGATCAAAGCCCTCATCAAGTCCTACAAGCGATCTTCCTCATCTTCGAGAAGACGCCAAGAGCACATGTTTCGAGCTACCATCTCCGCAAGATCACATCGGCATCGACACCATCACCACCAAGAACGTGAAGGTCAAGAGCTCTACATCAACAACCACTCAATGACTTCACCATCTCCTTGGCATCTTCGCCAAACGACTTCAAGGCATCTTCGCCACGACATACGGCATCTTCACCAACAAGCACCCCACGACCACGCCAAGAGAAGCTCCCCAAGCTCAAGTCCGCGACTTCCACGAGCTACTACGACCTCGACATCGACCACGCCGATTCCTTTCTATGGGACTCACGAACCCGAGGAGTATCTCGAGGGGAGCGCTTAATGGACGACTACCTCAAGCTACATCAAGTTCCTCCCAAGATCAAGTGAAGTGCGCCACAAGAAACTTCCACGACTACGCCTCAACTTGGTGGCTTCACACACCTTCTGATGAGGACATCAATACCATTGTTACACCCACAGCCCCTGCTGCTATACATACTGGACCAATTACTAGAGCTCACAAGACGCCAATTGAATTATCGTACTTTAGTTTCTTGGTAACGATTCCAATGTTCATGAGAATATGATGCTGCTTAAATTGGATACATTTGTTTTGCTTACAAATGAAGGGCCTACCATGGACAAGAAAGATGAACCTTGGAGCAAGTTCAAGCATGGAGATGTTGGCATGCAAGGAGAACAAGAACGGAGTTACAAGTGATGATTCCAGACTTTGAAGCCACCCTAATGAGTGCATGAGGCCTTGGACGAAATATACAAGATGCCACTTCATAATATTCGCCCATAGGCTATTCTAGGTGCTGCATCACCTTATTATTGGGCCAGGCCCATGTAATTTCGAAATACTTAAGTATAGGCTGTTTTAGAGTCCGATGTGTGGGGAACAAGAGTTAGGGTTGATTTCGACCCTCCACCAAGGGCCACGAAATTCCCTCTTCCTCCATATATACAGCCCTTAGGGCACCGCTTAGACCTTGGGTTTTGTTTAGATTAAAAGTTCGCCATAGCTGCAACTTCGCTGCATTTCGCTTGTGTTCAACGACTGCATAAAGCGCTACATGTAACCCCACCTTGATCAATAAAGCTTTCATCTTATATTCGCAATATCCAGATTGCAATCTCAGTTTCTTGCTTGTTCTTCGCTTGCTCGCAGGAAACAGGCCCTCGTGGTCGTTGATCGTGTTCGCGTGGTCAATAACCCTCGGAAGTTGGTTTAGCGATTGCTAAGGCGCGACGCCTCGCACGTCAGAGTCGGATCGCCAAGGTCGACTCCTACAGAAAACGATAGCCACCATCTCATCAAACATCGGACACCTTTGCCTCTATCAAGTGGTATCAGATTTTCAGGTTGCTCGGTGAGATTTTACAGTTTTTCGAGATTAGATCGAGTCTGTTCTTCATACCTAAAGTCCACGAAAAAGCCAAACAAAAATTAGGGTTAGTTCATCATATCCGAACCAATCTGAGCCTTTGCATAATCTTTTAGGGTTTTTGCTTTGTTGAATTTGCGGTTGCATCGCCGTGTCAAGTTGCTGGTCTTAGAGTCTAGTCTTTAGAGTTTCGAGTTCTGGTCATAAGTTGTCACGCCATGCCGCATCCATCATCCGTATCCATATACCACCACCAATCCGTGATCCAAATACCACCACCAATCCGTATCCATATACCACCACCGCTACCATATACCACCACCGCTGCCATATTCCACCACCATATATCCACCACCAATCCGAAGTTCCTTGCATATTAGGTTTGTTTTCTAGATCCATCTATTTTACGATTCGTGTTTTCTTGCCGAGTAGGTTTCGAAAAAAGAGTCCTGAAACCACCTCCGCTTAGGCCCAAAATTTTCCAAAACGCACTTGTCGAAAAAAATTTTCCGCTATCCTACTTTTAGGTGTTTCTAAGCGTATTGAGACAATCGCCATTATAGAAAGTTTTTTGACCTGCTTCAGCTTTTGGGTCCGGCAGTCTAAAAAAATTTTTTTTGGTCGAAAAATTTCATGCCCATCCTGTCAGTTTGACCTGGAAGAGTTTTGAGACACTCGCCATTATAGTGATTTTTCGCAAAAAAAAAAGAGCAGCGCAAAAAAAAAAGCAGCGCAAAAAAAAGAGCGAAAAAAAAAATTCCAGAGTGTGCTTTTCCGTTGTTTCCGTGCAGCGCCAGTGATTTTGTTAGTGTTCTAGGCTCGCCTCTAGCACGGTTCAGCCTAGGACCAAAGACAAGACTGCTGTTGAGCGCTTATTCAACTTTGCATCTCTCGAATTGATTGTTGCTGACCTTTTTGCTACCATATTATAAGCCTTCCTAGCTCCACATACATCTAAATCGTATGCTTTGACTCTCCCTCGTAATCGCTTATCCAAGCTTTGAGAGTTGTGACTACATCGGTTGCCGATCACCGCCGCTGGGTAAGAACTGGTAAGAATTTGAGATTTGCTTGACGGATTTGTGATCGTCCACCACACCACCACCACCACTTCCTAGTAGTCCGTCAATCATATTCTTGTGTGTTTCTATTGTTGCTAACCATGGCAGGATCATGTTTAATGCGGATCGATCGGGAGAACATGACAAACAAAGCGCTACATGATAAGTTTCAACAAATGATGAGTGGGCAGGTGGAAGATGTGCTAAATAGATTTGAAGAGGCCATGGAGAAGATAGATGGCATTGAGAAGGCGTCAAACAAAGCTCGATAACAAGTTTAATGAATTGCTCGACGCTCTACCACCACCACCACCGGCGGCACCTAACGCCTCTACTACAACAACAAGGACTACCTCCACATCGCGAAACAGCCCTCCGCCGAGCTTCCCGTGTCCCTCTTCACCTGGCCAAGGTGCTGGTGTCTGCTTTTGATACTTCGTGGCTCCTCTGCTCAAGGTGGGGAGGATGATTATGTGAGAGATTACGAGGATGAGGTTGATCAACATCGTAACTACGTGCAACCACCAAAGACCACAACCACCAGGTCGCCCACATGCAAATAATGGCAATGTTCGGGCTCCCCTTCAGGTACGAGATCATGACCATCTCCCTAAACTGAAATTGAATATTCCACCATTTGAGGGTAGATATGTTCCTGATATATATCTTACTTGGGAGTTAGAAACTGAACAACGATTTACATGTTTACAATATCCCGAGGAGAGACGTGTTCCTGCTTTGCTTTTGTGCTTTCACTAGCTTTGCATGTGTTTGGTGGTCTGAACATTGTAGATTATATCCTGCTCCAGCTACTTGGGCTGCTTTGAAAACTGCTATGCGTACTCGTTGGGTTCCACCATATTATCAGCGTGAATTACTTCAAAAACTTCAGCGCTTAAGACAAGGAAAAATTCGTAGAAGAATATTATCGAATTACAAACCGGCTTGATTAGATGTGGTATTGTTGAGGAGAATGAAGCTATGCTTGCACGCTTTTCCTGGTGGATTAAATAGAGAGATTCAGACCATTCTAGACTATAAGGATTATAATAATATCACTCGATTATTCCATCTTGCTTGTAAAGCTGAACGTGAAGTGCAGGATCGATGTGCGCTGGCCTGAACTAACTTTTCTGCAGGTCGACCTTCATCATGGACACCACGCATCATCTACTTCCACACGCTCTACTACACCGCACCTCCGTCGGCTGCCACCTCCAACCGTGATACAAGAAAGCAGGCACAACCACCACTATCTCGCCAAGAGCACACCTGCTGGCCTACATGTAGCTCTTCTTCTTCCATGGCGTCAACAGGCACACAAGTGATATTATTTGTCGTCGCTGTAAGGGAAGAGGACATTTTATGCAGAGAATGCCAATCTCAGCGCAGTGATGATTGCTACCGAGGATGGTGGGTATGAGTCCTCTAGTGACTATGATGAAGAGACTTTGGCTCTTATTACACATGAAGAACACGGTGGAGATGATTCTGATCATGAGACGCAATACATGGCTGTCAAGATGCTTGACAGTATGAATGTTTAGTTGCTCAACGTGTTTTGAGTGTGCAGGTTACACAAGCTGAGCAAAATCAGAGGCATAACTTGTTCCATACAATGGGAGTTGTGA
Source organism: Aegilops longissima (assembly GCA_021605205.1). NCBI lineage: Eukaryota > Viridiplantae > Streptophyta > Magnoliopsida > Poales > Poaceae > Aegilops > Aegilops longissima. The sequence goes on along the minus strand of JAHIAM010005809.1, from coordinate 70,344 downwards.
AGGAACGCTCTATTCAAGGCCATCATAGATGGAGGGAGCTGCAACAACTTGGTTAGCATGGATATGGTGGAGAAGCTTTCTCTCACCACAAGACCACATCCACATCCTTACTACATCCAATGGTTCAACAACAGCGGCAAGGTTAAGGTAACACGATCTGCTCGTGTGTATTTTAGTATCAATACATATGCTGATTATGTTGATTGTGATGTGGTACCTATGCAAGCATGTTCCTTATTACTTGGTAGACCATGGCAATTTGATACAAATTCAGTACACCATGGTAGAAACAATCAGTATACTCTTGTTCACAAGGATAAAATATTACTTTGCTTCCCATGACTCCTGATTCCATTTTGAAAGATGATATTAATAGAGCTAATAAAGCAAAACAGAGAAAATAAGAGTGAAAATCAGATTGTGGCAAAAGAATTTGAGCAACAAATGAAACCTAATAATAAACCATCTAATGTTGCTTCTGAAATTAAACTGAAAAGTGCATGTTTATTTGCCACCAAATCTGATATTGATGAGCTAGATTCTAGCAAATCTGTTTGCTATGCTTTTGTGTGCAAAGAGGCATTATTTTCATTCGAGGACGTGTTTTCCTCTTTGCCCCTGCATCACTAACATTTTGCAGGAGTTCACGACGCCTTCCCACAAGACGTGCACCGGATTACCACCTATTCGAGGGATTGAGCATCAAATTGACTTAATTCCCGTGCATCGCTACCCAACCGTGCACCATACCGCACTCAATCCAGAGGAGACGAAGGAGATTATGCGTCAAAGCACAGTGAGCTGCTCGACAAAGGTTACATACGCGAATCTCTTAGTCCTTGTGCTGTTCCTATTATACTAGTGCCTAAAAAGGATGGTACGTCACAGATGTGTGTTGATTGTAGAGGCATTAATAATATTACTATTCGTTATCGCCATCCTATTCCTAGGCTAGATGATATGCTTGATGAATTGAGTGGTCTACAATATTCTCCAAAGTTGATTTATGAGTGGATACCATCAAATTCAGATGAAATTGGGAGATGAATGGAAAACAACATTTAAAACTAAGTTTGGATTATATGAGTGGTTAGTCATGCCTTTTGGGTTAACTAATGCACCTAGTACTTTCATGAGATTAATGAACGAAGTTTTATGTGCTTTCATTGGACGATTTGTGGTAGTTTACTTTGATGATATACTGATTTATAGCAAATCTTTGGAAGAACATTTGGAACATTTACGTGCTGTTTTTAATGCTCTACGTGATGCACGTTTGTTTGGTAACCTTGGGAAGTGCACCTTTTGCACCGACCGAGTATCTTTTCTTGGCTATTGAGAGTTGGCCGCAGCCCAAAACGGTCACACAAGTGAGGAGTTTTCTTGGACTCGCTGGTTTCTATAGGCGTTTTGTGAGAGACTTTAGCACCATTGCTGATGTAGGGCGGAACCCTACGTGGACGATCTTTCACGTTGGAGCGGATCCTACGGGGGAATCACGAAGAACGAGCGGAAGAACACGAGGAAATCACGGGGAGGAACGAGGGAAAACACTCAATCAGCAAGGAATCGGTCACACAAATGCTAGATCAAAGAACACAAAGGGAGATACATGATTCAAGGTGATGAGGACATCAATACCATTGTTACACCCACAGCCCCTACTGCTACATATACTGGACCAATTACTAGAGCTCACAAGACGCCAATTAAATTATCGTACTTTCGTTTCTTGGTAATGATTCTAATGTTCATGAGAATATGATGCTGCCTAAATTGGATACATTTGTTTTGCTTACAAATGAAGGCCCTAGCTTGGAGAAGGATGGACATTGAGCAAGAACAAGCATGGAGATAATGCCATGCAAGGGGAACAAGAACGGAGTTACAAGTGATGATTTCAGGACTTTGAAGCCACCATAATGGGTGCATGAAGCCTTGGACGAAATATACAAGATGCTACTTCATAAATGTCGTCCGAGGCTATTCTAGGTGCTGCGTCACCTTATTAGTGGGCCAGGCCCATGTAATTTCGAAATACTTAAGTATAGGCTGTTTTTAGAGTCCGTATGTGTGGGAAACAAGAGTTAGGGTTGATTTCGGACCCTCCACCAAGGGCCACGAAATTCCCCCTCTTCCTCCATATATACAGCCCTTAGGGCACCGCTTAGACCTTGGGTTTTGTTTAGATTAAAAGTTCGCCATAGCTGCAACTTCGCAGCATTGCTTGTGTTCAACGACTGCACAAAGGCGCCACAGTAACCCCACCTTGATCAATAAAGCTTTCATCTTATATTCGCAATATCCAGATTGCAATCTCAGTTTCTTGCTTGTTCTTCGCTTGCTCGCAGGAAATGACCCTCGTGGTCGTTGATCGTGTTCGGCGTGGTCAATAACCTCTCGGAGTTGGTTTAGCGATTGCTAAGGCGCGACGTCCTCGCGACGCTCAGTAGTCGGATCGCCAAAGTCGACTTCCTCCAAAGCGAAAACCAACATCTCATTGAAAGACGGGACACCTTTGCCTCTATCAAGTGGTATCAGATTTCCAGTTGCTCGGTGAGATTTTCCAGTTTTCGTAGTTTAGATCGAGTCTGTTCTTCATACCTATTGTCCACGAAAAAGCCACAAAAAAATTTAGGGTTAGTTCATCATATCCGAACCAATCTGAGCCTTTGCATAATCTTTTTAGGGTTTTTGCTTTGTTGAATTTGCGGTTGCATCGCCGTGTCAAGTTGCTGGTCTTAGAGTCTAGTCTTTAGAGTTTCGAGTTCGGTCATAAGTTGTCACGCCACCGCCGCACCATCATCATCGCCTTGCCATCTACCACCATTGCTTATCCGCCACCGCCTCAATCCGTATCCATATACCACCACCAATCCAGATCCATATACCACCACCGCTGTCATATACCACCACCATATATCCACCACCAATCCGAAGTTCTTCTCATATTAGGTTTGTTTTCTAGATCCATCTAGTTTCCGATTCGTGTTTCCTTGCCGGAGTAGGTTTCGGAAAAAAAAATTCCCTCCGTTTAGGCCCAAAATTTTCCAAAAACGTACTTGTCAAAAAAAATTCTGGCTATCCTATTTTTAGGTGTTTCTAAGTGGATTGAGACAGTCGCCGTTATAGAAAGTTTTTTTTGACCTGCTTCAGCTTTTGGGTCCGGCAATCAAAAAAAAAATTTTTTTTTGGTCGAAAAATTTCTTGCCCATCCTGTCGGTTTGACCGAGAAGAGTTTTGAGACACTCGCCATTATAGTGATTTTTCGCAAAAAAAAAAAAAGAGCAAAAAAAAAAAAAGCGCAAAAAAAAAGAGCGAAAAAAAATTTCCAGTGTGCTTTTCCGTTGTTTCCGCAGCAGCGCCGTGATTTTGTTAGTGTTCTAGGCTCGCGTCTCTAGCACGGTCTAGCCTAGGACCAAGACAAGACACGTCGTTGAGCGCTTATTCAACTTTGCATCTCTGAATTGATTATTGCTGACCTTTTTGCTACCATATTATAAGCCTTCCCAGCTCCACATACATCTACATCGTGCGCTTGACTCTCCCCGTAATCGCTCTATCCAAGCTTTGAGAGTTTTGACTACATCGGTTGCCGATCACCGCCGCTGCTGGGTAAGAACTGGTAAGAATTTGAGATTTGCTTGACGGATTTGTGACTGTCCACCACACCACCACCACCACTTCCTAGTAGTCTGTCAATCATATTCTTGTGTGTTTCTATTGCTGCTAACCATGGCAGGATCACAAGTCGATTTAGACTGGCTGGGAGAACATGACAAACAAAGCGCTACATGATAAGTTTCAACAAATGATGAGTGGGCAGGTGGACGATGTGCTAAATAGATTTGAAGAGGCCATGGAGAAGATAGATGGCATTGAGAAGGCGTCAAACAAAGCTCGATAACAAGTTTAATGAATTGCTCGCTGCGTCTACCACCACCACCACCGGCTGCACCTAACGCACCTCTACTACAACAACATGGACTACCTCCACATCGCGAAACAGCCCTCCGCCGAGCTTCCCGTGTCCCTCTTCACTGCCAAGCTGCTGGTGCTGCTGCTGATACTTCATGGCTCCTGCTGCTGCGGTGGGGAGGATGATTATGTAAGAGCTTACGAGGATGAGGTTGATCAACATCGAACTACGTGCAACCACCAGCACCACAACCACCAGGTCATCCACATGCAAATAATGGCAATGTTCGGCTCCCCTTCAGTACGAGATCATGACCATCTCCCTAAACTGAAATTGAATATTCCACCATTTGAGGGTAGATATGTTCCTGATATATATCTTACTTGGGAGTTAGAAACTGAACAACGATTTACATGTTTACAATATCCTGAGGAGAGACGTGTTCCTGCTGCTTGTTTGTGCTTTCACTAGCTTTGCATGTGTTTGGTGGTCTGAACATTGTAGATTATATCCTGTTCCAGCTACTTGGGCTGCTTTGAAAACTGCTATGCGTGCTCGTTGGGTTCCACCATATTATCAGCGTGAATTACTTCAAAATTGCAGCGCTTAAGACAAGGAAAAATTCGTAGAAGAATATTATCGGGAATTACAAACCGGCTTGATTAGATGTGGTATTGTTGAGGAGAATGAAGCTATGCTTGCACGTTTTCGGGTGGATTAAATAGAGATTCAGACCATTCTAGACTACAAGGATTATAATAATATCACTCGATTATTCCATCTTGCTTGTAAAGCTGAACGTGAAGTGCAGGATCGATGTGCCTTGGCGCGGACTAACTTTTCTCGCAGGTCGACCTTCATCATGGACACCACGTGCATCATCTACTTCCACACGTTCTACTACACGGCACCTCCGTGGCTGCCACCTCCAACCGTGATACAAGAAAGCAGCACAACCACCACTATCTCGCCAAGAGTACACCGCTGGGCCTACAGAGCTCTTCTTCTTCCATGGCGTCAACAGGGCACACAAGTGATATTATTTGTCGTCGCTGTAAGGGAAGAGGACATTTTATGAGAGAATGCACATCTCAGCGTGTGATGATTGCTACCGAGGATGGTGGGTATGAGTCTGCTAGTGACTATGATGAAGAGACTTTGGCTCTTATTACACATGAAGAACACGGTGGAGATGATTCTGATCCCGAGACGCAATACATGGCTGTCAAGATGCCGACAGGTATGAATGTTTAGTTGCTCAACGTGTTTTGAGTGTGCAGGTTACACAAGCTGAGCAAAATCAGAGGCATAACTTGTTCCATACAAAGGAGTTGTGAAGGAACGCTCTATTCAAGGCCATCATAGATGGAGGGAGCTGCAACAACTTGGCTAGCATGGATATGGTGGAGAAGCTTTCTCTCACCACAAGACCACATCCACATCCTTACTACATCCAATGGTTCAACAACAGCGGCAAGGTTAAGGTAACACGTCTTGTTCGTGTGTATTTTAGTATCTCTACATATGCTGATTATGTTGATTGTGATGTGGTACCTATGCAAGCATGTTCCTTATTACTTGGTAGACCATGGCAATTTGATAAAAATTTTGTACACCATGGTAGAAACAATCAGTATACTCTTGTTCACAAGGATAAAATATTACTTTGCTTCCTATGACTCCTGATTCCATTTTGAAAGATGATATTAATAGAGCTAATAAAGCAAAACAGGAGAAAAATAAGAGTGAAAATCAGATTGTGGCAAAAGAATTTGAGCAACAAATGAAGCCTAATAATAAACCATCTAATGTTGCTTCTGAAATTAAACTGAAAAGTGCATGTTTATTTGCCACCAAATCTGATATTGATGAGCTAGATTCTAGCAAATCTGTTTGCTATGCTTTTGTGTGCAAAGAGGCATTATTTTCATTCGAGGACGTGCCTTCCTCTTTGCCCCCGCTGTCACTAACATTTTGCAGAGTTCACGACGCCTTCCCACAAGACGTGCACCGGATTACCACCTATTCGAGGGATTGAGCATCAAATTGACTTAATTCCCGTGCATCGCTACCCAACCGCGCACCATACCGCACCAATCCAGAGGAGACGAAGGAGATTATGCGTCAAGCACAGGAGCTGCTCGACAAAGGTTATATACGCGAATCTCTTAGTCCTTGTGCTGTTCCTATTATACTAGTGCCTAAAAAGGATGGTACGTCACGTATGTGTGTTGATTGTAGAGGCATTAATAATATTACTATTCGTTATCGCCATCCTATTCCTAGGCTAGATGATATGCTTGATGAATTGAGTGGCTCTACAATATTCTCCAAAGTTGATTTATGAGTGGATACCATCAAATTCGTATGAAATTGGGAGATGAATGGAAAACAGCATTTAAAACTAAGTTTGGATTATATGAGTGGTTAGTCATGCCTTTGGGTTAACTAATGCACCTAGTACTTTCATGAGATTAATGAACGAAGTTTTACGTGCTTTCATTGGACGATTTGTGGTAGTTTACTTTGATGATATACTGATTTATAGCAAATCTTTGGAAGAACATTTGGAACATTTACGTGTTGTTTTTAATGCTCTACGTGATGCACGCTTGTTTGGTAACCTTGGGAAGTGCACCTTTTGCACCGACCGAGTATCTTTTCTTGGCTATGTTGTTACTCCACAGGAATTGAAGTTGATAAAGCCAAGATTGAAGCTATTGAGAGTTGGCCGCAGCCCAAAACGGTCACACAAGTGAGGAGTTTTCTTGGACTCGCTGGTTTCTATAGGCGCTTTTGTGAGAGACTTTAGCACCATTGCTACACCTCTCAATGAGCTTACAAAGAAGGATGTGCCTTTTGTTTGGGGTACCGCATGGAAGAAGCCTTCACGGTATTGAAAGATAAGTTGACACATGCCCTTTACTCCAACTTCCTGACTTTAATAAGACTTTTGAGCTTGAATGTGATGCTAGTGGAATTGGATTAGGAGGTGTGTTATTACAAGATGGCAAACCTGTTGCATACTTTTCTGAAAAATTGAGTGGGCCTAGTCTGAACTATTCTACTTATGACAAAGAATTATATGCTCTTGTTCGGACTTTAGAGACATGGCAACATTATTTATGGCCCAAAGAATTTGTTATACATTCTGATCATGAATCTTTGAAACATATTAAAAGTCAAGCTAAACTGAATCGTAGACATGCTAAATGGGTTGAATTCATTGAGACTTTCCTTATGTCATTAAACACAAGAAGGGTAAAGAAAATGTTATTGCTGATGCTTTGTCTCGTCGATATACTATGCTTTCACAACTTGACTTCAAAATATTTGGTTTGGAGACCATCAAAGATCAATATGTGCATGATGCTGATTTTAAAGATGTAATGCAGAATTGTAAAGAGGGAAGAACATGGAACAAGTTCGTTATTAATGATGGTTTTGTGTTCGTGCTAACAAGCTATGCATTCCTGCTAGCTCGTTCATCTTTTGTTGTTGCAGGAGGCGATGGAGGAGGATTAATGGGACACTTTGGCGCCAAGAAGACGGAGGATATACTTGCTACACATTTCTTTTGGCCAAAGATGAGACGGATGTTGAGCGCTTTTGTAGCTCGCTGCACTACATGTCAAAAAGCTAAGTCACGACTCAATCCTCATGGTTTATATATGCCTTTGCTCGTGCCTAGTGTTCCTTGGGAGGATATATCTATGGACTTTGTTTTAGGTTTACCTCGAACAAAGAAGGGGAGGGATAGCATATTTGTTGTCGTGGATAGATTCTCGAAAATGGCACACTTTATACCATGTCATAAAAGCGATGATGCTGTTAATGTTGCTGATTTGTTCTTTCGTGAAATTATTCGCTTGCATGGTGTGCCAAATACTATTGTTTCAGATCGTGATACTAAATTTCTTAGCCACTTTTGGAGATGTTTATGGGCTAAGTTGGGGACTAAACTGCTTTTAGTACTACTTGTCACCCCAAACCGATGGATAAACTGAAGTAGTCAATAGAACATTGTCTACTATGCTTAGGGCTGTTTTGAAGAATAATAAGAAAATGTGGGAAGAATGCTTGCCTCATATTGAATTTGCTTATAATCGCTCATTGCATTCTACTACTAAGATGTGCCCTTTTGAAATTGTGTATGGCTTCCTACCGTGCACCTATTGATTTGTTGCCTCTTCCATCTTCGGAGAAGGTTAATTTTGATGCTAAAGAACGTGCTGAATTGATTTTAAAATGCATGAGTTAACTAAGGAAAACATTGAGCGATGAATGCTAAATATAAACTTGTTGGAGATAAGGGTAGAAAACATGTTGTCTTTGCACTGGAGATCTTGTTTGGTTACATTTGCGTAAGGATAGATTTCCTAATTTGCGCAAATCAAAGCTAATGCCACGTCTTGATGGTCCATTTAAGGTGTTAGAGAAAATAAATGATAATGCATATAAACTTGAGCTGCCTGCAGATTTTGGGGTTAGTCCCACTTTTAACATTCAGATTTGAAGCCTTATTTGGGTGAGGAAGATGAGCTTCCGTCGAGGACGACTTCATTTCAAGAAGGGAGGATGATGAGGACATCAATACCATTGTTACACCCACAGCCCCCTTTGTTATACATACCGGACCAATTACTAGAGCTCACAAGACGCCAATTGAATTATCGTACTTTCGCTTCTTGGTAATGATTCCAATGTTCATGAGAATATGATGCTGCCTAAATTGGATACATTTGTTTTGCTTACAAATGAAGGCCCTAGCTTGGAGAAGGATGGACATTGAGCAAGAACAAGCATGGAGATAATGCCATGCATAAGGGGAACAAGAACGGAGTTACAAGTGATGATTTCAGGACTTTGAAGCCACCATAATGGGTGCATGAAGCCTTGGACGAAATATACAAGATGCTACTTCATAAATGTCGTCCCGAGGCTATTCTAGGTGCTCGTCACCTTATTAGTGGGTCAGGCCCATGTAATTTCGAAATACTTAAGTATAGGCTGTTTTAGAGTCCGATGTGTGGGGAAACAAGAGTTAGGGTTGATTTCGACCCTCCACCAAGGGCCACGAAATTCCCCCTCTTCCTCCATATATACAGCCCTTAGGGCACCGCTTAGACCTTGGGTTTTGTTTAGATTAAAAGTTCGCCATAGCTGCAACTTCGCGTGCCGCTTGTGTTCAACGACTGCACAAAGGCGCCACGTAACCCCACCTTGATCAATAAAGCTTTCATCTTATATTCGCAATATCCAGATTGCAATCTCAGTTTCTTGCTTGTTCTTCGCTTGCTCGCAGGAAATGACCCTCGTGGTCGTTGATCGTGCTCGGCGTGGTCAATAACCTCTCGGAGTTGGTTTAGCGATTGCTAAGGCGCGACGCCTCAAGACGCTCAGTAGTCGGATCGTCAAAGTCGACTTCCTCCAAAGCGAAAACCAACATCTCATCGAAAGACGGGACACCTTTGCCTCTATCACAAGGTCAACAAAGGACGATACAAACAGTAGCCGTTCTTCTCCGAGAGGAGGTCTTGATGGTGTCCACCCTAGAAGGGGGTCTTGAATCCGCTTGGGGGATCTTCTCCGAAGAGGTCCTGAGCTCCGAGGAGAAGTAGCCAAGTGGATGAGCAAAGGCTCTAACACAAACATGAGCTAAACCTCAGCTAACCCTAGAAAGGAGGGGGAGGTGGTCTATTTATAGTCTAAGCCACGAAGGGGTAAGTGAGAGGGGGATACAAGGCCAAAGGTCATGGTTACAAGATGAAAGCAGAGCGGTAGTACCGCTTGGGAGGGTGGTAGTACCGCTTGTAAGCGGTAGTGCCGCTTGGACCGGGCGGTAGTACCGACCCGGTCGCCGAGCACAGGAGTTTGTCGGGTTGAGCGGCAGAGAGCGGAAGTTCGCGGTAGTGCCGCTGGGGCCTTTAGCGGTAGTACCGCTTGGTGTTGGCGGTAGTACCGCCGCCTCGGTCTTCTTTCTCCTTCTCCTTCCTTCGCTTCAAGACGCTTGGCCTTGGTCCTTGGGCTCTCCATGGTCTCCTCGGGTGTACCTGAGTATGCACAAGGTTCGCTCTTGAAGTAGCATCCATGTCTTACATGTGGAAAGGGAAGATTCGGAAAGGAGCGAGTTCACCTTAGGTCCAATGGCGCAAAGTCGAGGTCTCATCTTATGTATCCTTGGGGCTTGAGAGTAGATGGAGTGTACATGGGGATGAACGGGATGCTCCGCATCATCTCCCTCCCTTGGGAAAGATCCGACCTCGGATCATGATCCTCATCACCATGGAAACGGTTGTCGAGACGGACTTGTAGTTGGACGGTTGAAGACATGGCGCAATCCAAGTAGTCCACGGTGTCGCTGGGATGGTAGACCTGCAAAGAGAGCAAACACAAACGACACTCGAAATACAATGGTTAGCGCACACAAAGTGTCCATCATGTAAGAATGAGTCCGTGCGGCAAGATTGTTCATGACAAAGCATGAGATGCTTATCCAAATGATGTAAAATGACATGTAAAGCATTCATTGTGCACACAAATGTAAAGTGAATGTGATCAATGCAACCACGGTGCAAAATGATGTCATAGAGAGACGGTTTATCAATAGCATGAATATGGCAATGGATTCTCAACATGTGTATGATATCATGCAATTGATGATGGGCAATATGATCATGATGTATGAATATGCCCTCAAGGAAGATCACAACAAATTTGCTAAGAAAATGCACAAGCTCATATATCATGGATGACATGGGAAGAGGTGCAACAAGACAATCAAAATGTGTGTCAATCCATGCATAGGGTGCAAACTTGTGGTGAGAATGGTATGTCCATCGAGCATGACATGTATGAGCGCAATCAACAAATATGGAGATGGTGGTGTACCAATGCTCGATGTCGTGGCAAGAGTGGAAACCGAAGGTGCATCCAATAAGTCCGAAAGCCCTCAATGTGAAGGTCCATGTAGCCAATCTCCAATGTCGCTCCTCCGCTCACGAGATGTAGCATGTAGACAACAAGAAGGAAACAACAATGAAAGTGACCCATCCAATGTGCAAACTTGAGGATGGCTCAAAGAGAAGGAGTTCACCTTATGAATGTTCCAGAAGATGTTGGAGTTGCACATCATGGATGCCTTCACATAGCCAATATGTCTCATGACGGTAATGCCTTGTGAATCCTTCAAAATGAAAGAACATGACAAACACTCGGAAAAACAAATGAGGTTAGCGGAAGTGCAAAACCTATCATTCGTGTGGTAAGATACCGAACAAGTGTATGCATCATGCTCATCAGAAGAAAGTACACGGGAGCATTTCAAAGTATGGAGGCATATGATGCAAGAACATCCAAATACAAGAGGCTCAATCAAACAAACATGCATCCCAAGTGAAGTGCCAAAGTCTCCAAGATCAATAAGCATAGTATGGTTGCACTCAGTACAAGTGGATATGAGAGAGGCAACTAATGGACACAAGAGACAATGATCAAGATATATCATGTGAGAGGCATGAGCATATATGTCATCAACCCAAGAAAGCAAGTAATAGTGGAACATGGGTGATGCAACATAGGAAGCAATCATAGCGATCAAGTCAAACAAGCTAGTAGTGCGAAGATGCAACGTACTAGAAGGAATCATGGCAAGCATGTCATGTGTGCAAATAGTGGGCATGAATAATTCACATGGCATAGCACAAGCATGAAAGCAAGATATGAGAGAATTATCATCAATGTATTGGCGAGAGGCCATATGTAAATAGCAATGGGACATCATGACTCTCCCAACACAACAATGAACAATAGCATGGGGCACATGATAAACATGGCAAGAGCAACAAGGATCTTCACCAAGCATGCAAATACGCATAGGAGTATCATAATGGTGAATCATGGGTAAATGCAAGCAAGGGTCACAATTGCATGGCAAAGGCATAGAAGCAAGCATAACATGCAAAGTGAACACGGTAAAATGAGCATACGGTGGCAAGTGGTAAATAGCCCATAGCCGTGTGAGAGCCAAGTAGAAGAGGTGCGCGTAGTCCTTGCGTGAAGGGAATGGTGGTAAGGATAGTCCACGGGATCCCAAGTCATCATTGCTCTCAAGAGCTCGTTTCGTCAATTCATGGGATTGAGATGTTGACGAGTGTATGTGGGTACCTACACAAAACAAAGACAAAGAGAAAATTGTGTGTGCGTGGTAGATGTACACATCATCCATCATGATGCGCATGTGCATGTGTCGGTTACCACAAAATATCCAATGCTCAAATAAATGAGATGCATGATATAGAAACATGTCATCCATCATGATAGGTTTGTTATTATGTATGGCATAATGGAGACTGAAATTGTGTAATGCATCATGAGAAATGTGTAGAGCATTGTTATTCATGGAATGCATAAGGTGCAAGCAATCATGGAAATCATGCAAAATATGGGATGAATCAAAATCTCCTAATATGCATGAGGAAACTAAGGGGGTCTCCTCATGAGCATTAATGGAAACATCACATGGAGAATATTGACAACATCCAAAACAAAGCATATTTGGTTCAATGTGATCATGGCATGACATAGTAGATGAATTGCACACATCATGTAAAGGAAGCATGGCAATATCATCACAAGAGAAGCAAAATCCAATGACCATCATCTCGTCATCTATGCCATAAGTGCAAATGGGATTTATTTTAATGGGGCATGCATAGTTACTATGTTGAGATTGAAATGAGGCAATATGGGAGATCTCACTCATAGCATATGACAAGTTCAATGGATTGTCAAACATGATGTGACCAATAGAATTTTCACATGATATCCTATGGAGCATGGCGTCACAACTAGGCAACTCAACATGCTCATCATCATATTCATCATAAATAGGTAAGTCGAGGCATGAAGAAGTTTCACTAGCATGAAGCATGGTAATAGGTGTGTCAACATCATGGGAGCAATCGAAGTCAAGAGAGTCCACTAGTGGGACAACAGAAGCACCATCACCTATGTTACCTTTGGAGCGTCGCTCATGTGTTTTAGGTGAGGTGTTGAAGATCGTCTCGTTGTCATCTTCATCTTGATGGAACCATGTGGGGGGTGCATCATCATCCACCATGGCCATCGTCGTCTCCAATGTAGGGATGGACTCGTCGAGGATAGGCATGTCGTCATGTAGGAGACCTAGCACCGAAGAAGAAAACACACTAGGAGTAGAGGTTAAGTCGTTAGAAATCATAGTGGCCTCATGTGCCGTGTCAACTACCTCACTCACTAAGTGTTGTGGCTCACTCACTCCCTCGAGGATGCTCTCACTCGTATGGTGGGTGGAGTCACTCAAATGGCGCTCAATCTCACATAGGATGTGTGGCATGCTCTCATGTGTGGGGCTAGTGGTGGTCACACTCATCCTCTCATAGGAAATGCTCTCAATGTCACGTATGGTGGAGTCACTCATGTCACTCATGGGGTGGTGGCTCTCCTCACATGGCAATTGGGGCATCTCGACGTGTGTGCCGGAGAGATGTAGGTGCAAATGTCTCCATGCGCGGTCGCGTAGCTTGACTCGGAGTATGAGTCCAATGTGGGTGTCGTCTTCATGTTGTTGAAGAGGTTCGCGCTCATCGCCGTGGTCGAAGGGGATGGCCCGTGCTCGACCGTCTTGTCACCGTCTTGGTGTTGGAGGCCCATATGATGTGGCACCTCATAGCTCGCCTCCATGACCGAAGGGAGTTTCCCATGCTCGCCATCTTCCTTGAGGGGCTTCAAGATGGAAGTGTCGCCTCGCTCAGAGGGTGGTCGCCTTGGACTTGATGAAGTCGATGTAGCGTGCACTGGGGAAGTAGGCGAAGATGCCGTGCGTCCAAAGGCGAAGATGTTTTGAGAACACTTGGCAAAGATGCCGAAGTGGTAGATGTAGCCGTAGCGCCGTCTTGGTGGTGGTCGTCTCGCGGTCTTCTCTTGTGCTTATGAAGCTTCGACTTGGCATGAAGTAGGGCTTGTTGGGACTCGTGCATTTGCGCTTGTGGAGCATCTTTATGATGATGATGTCGTTGTCGTGCTTGAGCTCGTAGTAGATGTCGTTCGTCGTCGTCGTGCACATGATGCTTGGAGGTGACTTGCCCTTCATGACGATGTGGATCACAAACGTGATGGTGGTCGCCATGTAGATGTGGACGAGGACGATTTGCACTTGCATCGCTTGGGCGCTCCGAAGACTTGTGGCTTGAACGTCGCCGTCTTGAAGATGACGAAGGAGAAAGAACACCCAGGGCGAGCGGTACTACCGCCAACACCAAGCGGTACTACCGCTAAATGCCCCCGAGCGGCACTACCGCCGAAATTCCGCTCTACTGCCGCTCAACCCGACAAACTCCTGCGCTCGAGCGACCCGGGTCCGGTACTACCGCCCGGTCCAAGTGGCACTACCGCTTGCAAGCGGTACTACCGCCCTCCCAAGCGGTACTACCGCTCTGCCTGCAGCAAACCAAGCTGGCCTTTGGCCTTGTATCCCCCCTCTCACTTACCCCTTCGTGGCTTAGACTATAAATAGACCACCTCCCCCTCCTTTCTAGGGTTAGCTTAGGTTTAGCTCATGTTTGTGTGAGAGCCTTGCTCATCCACTTGGTTACTTCTCCTCGGAGCTCAGGACCTCTTCGGAGAAGATCCCCCAAGCGGATTCAAGACCCCCTTCTAGGGTGGACCCCATCAAGACCTCCTCTCGGAGAAGAACGGCTACTCGTGTATCCTTACCTTTGTTGATTGTGGATCATATGTACCTCTTTGTGTTCGTGGTCTAGCACTTGTGTGATTGATTTCTTGTTGGTTTAGTGATTCCTCTCGCGTTTTCTCCGTGTTTCCTCTTGTTCTTCCGCGTGTTCTTCGTGATTCCCCGTAGGATCCGCTCCAACGTGAAAGATCATCCGTGAGGGTTCCGCCTACATCATCTATGGTATCATGAGCCACGTTGATCACGCTTTTGGAGCCCCTACCCTCTTTTTCTAGCTTGATTTTGTTGATTTCGTCCCTAAATCCGAAAATCCCCACCAAAATAGCCCCAAATTTTTTTGTGATTTGTTAGTTTTGATGATGTTTTGTTGATTTTGATCCGTGGATTTGCTTGGTCTCAAGTGGATCTAGCATTCCCGAAGTTTCCCCACTTTCCATCCACGAAATCTCTCCAATTTGCCCCGAAATCACCCATTTCCGCCCCAAAATCGCTACTTCTATCCGGATTTGCGAAAATCCCGACAAGAGCGGTACTATCGCCCTTCCAAGCGGTACTACCGCTTAGCACCTCCAAGCGGTACTACCGCCTTCCAAGCGGCACTACCGCCCCTCCCAGAGCCAGATTTTGCGAAAAAACCCGACACGAGCGGTACTACTGCCCATTCCAAGCGGTACTACCGCTTACAAGCGGTACTACCGCCATCCCGAGCGGTACTTCCGCTCCTCCCAGTTTCAGCGTTCCGAGTTTCACCGTTTTGTCCATAACTAATTCATCCGGAGTCCGATTTTGACGTTCTTTAGCTCGTTTTGAAGCTATTGACATCCCCCTTCCCATAAAAATACTACCATCACCATTTGACTCCATCAAATTTTGTGAACTTTGGCATCTTTGCCTAGGGCTTCCGCCACATCCTTCGCATAACCACCACCGACTTCCGCAACCTAACCAATTTTGTTCCCCATAGCATTAGTGGTTGCTTGAGTAGTGATTCGAGTCTCCTAAGGTGTTTCGGCTACTTAGGGACGATTGCTTCTTCATCAAGCACCACCACCACTTCCACATAACCTTGCCCACCATACACTTCCGACAACCCAACTTAACCCAATAGTTGTTTAAGCTTGTTTGAGTTGTGGCTTGTGTCTCCTAAGGTGTTTCGGCTACTTAGGGACGGCAACTTCAACTACGACACGTGTATAGCCCACCATTCCACTTCCGCATTGTGATGAGGACATCAATACCATTGTTACACCCACAGCCCCTGCTGCTATACATACTGGACCAATTACGAGAGCTCGCGCACGCCAATTGAATTATCAGGTACTTTCGTTTCTTGGTAACGATTCCAATGTTCATGAGAATATGATGCTGCCTAAATTGGATACATTTGTTTTGCTTACAAATGAAGGGCCTACCATGGACAAGGAAGAGGAACCTTGGAGCAAGTTCAAGCATGGAGATGTTGGCATGCGCAAGGAGAACAAGAACGGAGTTACAAGTGATGATTCCAGGACTTTGAAGCCACCCTAATGAGTGCATGAGGCCTTGGACGAAATATACAAGATGCCACTTCATAATATTCGTCCATAGGCTATTCTAGGTGCTGCGTCACCTTATTATTGGGCCAGGCCCATGTAATTTCGAAATACTTAAGTATAGGCTGTTTTAGAGTCCGTGTGTGGGGAAACAAGAGTTAGGGTTGATTTCGACCCTCCACCAAGGGCCACGAAATTCCCCTCTTCCTCCATATATACAGCCCTTAGGGCACCGTTTAGACCTTGGGTTTTGTTTAGATTAAAAGTTCGCCATAGCTGCAACTTCGCGTTTCGCTTGTGTTCAACGACTGCACAAAGGCGCCACGAACCCCACCTTGATCAATAAAGCTTTCATCTTATATTCGCAATATCCAGATTGCAATCTCAGTTTCTTGCTTGTTCTTCGCTTGCTCGCAGGAAACAGGCCCTCGTGGTCGTTGATCGTGTTCCGGCGTGGTCAATAACCCTCGAAAGTTGGTTTAGCGATTGCTAAGGCGCGACGTCTCGCGACGCTCGTAGTCGGATCGTCAAGGTCGACTCCACGAAACGATAGCCACCATCTCATCGAAACATCGGGACACCTTTGCCTCTATCAAGTGGTATCAGATTTTCAGGTTGCTCGGTGAGATTTTACAGTTTTCCGTAGTTTAGATCGAGTCTGTTTTCCGTAGTCTGGAAACCACCCTCCGTTTAGGCCCAAAATTTTCCGAAAACGCACTTGTCGAAAAATTTTCTGGCTATCCTGTTTTTAGGTGTTTCTAAGTGTATTGAGACAGTCGCCGTTATAGAAAGTTTTTTTTGACCCGTTTCCAGTTTTTGGGTCCGGGCAGTCGAAAAAAAAAAAAAAATTTTGGTCGAAACAATTTCGTGCCCATCCTGTCAGTTTGACCTCGGAAGAGTTTTGAGACACTCGCCATTATAGTGATTTTTCGCAAAAAAAAAAAAAAAAAAAAAAAAGAGCGCAAAAAAAAAAAAGGCAGCAAAAAAAAAAAAAAAAAGCGAATTTTTTTTTTCCGAGTGTGCTTTTCCCTTGTTTACGTGCAGCGCCGTGATTTTGTTAGTGTTCTAGGCTCGCGTCTCTAGCACGGTCTAGCCTAGGACCAAAGACAAGACTGCTCATGTTGAGCGCTTATTCAACTTTGCATCTCTGAATTGATTATTGCTAACCTTTTTTGCTACCATATTATAAGCCTTCCCAGCTCCACATACATCTACATCGTGCGCTTGACTCTCCCCGTAATCGCTCTATCGCTTTGAGAGTTTTGACTACATCGGTTGCCGATCACCGCCGCTTCTTGGGTAAGAACTGGTAAGAATTTGAGATTTGCTCGACGGATTTGTGATCGTCCACCACACCACCACCACCACTTCCTAGTAGTCCGTCAATCATATTCTTGTGTGTTTCTATTGCTGCTAACCATGGCAGGATCACAAGCCGATGAGACTGACTGGGAGAACATGACAAACAAAGCGCTACATGATAAGTTTCAACAAATGATGAGTGGACAGGTGGACGATGTGCTAAATAGATTTGAAGAGGCCATGGAGAAGATAGATGGCATTGAGAAGGCGTCAAACAAAGCTCGATAACAAGTTTAATGAATTGCTCGCGCGTCTACCACCACCACCACCGCTGCACCTAACGCACCTCTACTACAACAACACGGACTACCTCCACATCGCTAAACAGCCCTCCGCCGAGCTTCCCGTGTCCCTCTTCACCGCCAAGCTGCTGGGTGCTGCTGTTGATACTTCGTGGCTCCTGCTGCTGCGGTGGGGAGGATGATTATGTAAGAGCTTACGAGGATGAGGTTGATCAACATCGAACTACGTGCAACCACCAGCACCACAACCACCAGGTCGCCCACATGCAAATAATGGCAATGTTCGGCTCCCCTTCAGGTACGAGATCATGACCATCTCCCTAAACTGAAATTGAATATTCCACCATTTGAGGGTAGATATGTTCCTGATATATATCTTACTTGGGAGTTAGAAACTGAACAACGATTTACATGTTTACAATATCCTGAGGAGAGACGTGTTCCTGCTGCTGTTTGTGCTTTCACTAGCTTTGCATGTGTTTGGTGGTCTGAACATTGTAGATTATATCCTGTTCCAGCTACTTGGGCTGCTTTGAAAACTGCTATGCGTACTCGTTGGGTTCCACCATATTATCAGCGTGAATTACTTCAAAATTGCAGCGCTTAAGACAAGGAAAAATTCGGTAGAAGAATATTATCGGAATTACAAACTGGCTTGATTAGATGTGGTATTGTTGAGGAGAATGAAGCTATGCTTGCACGTTTTCTGGGTGGATTAAATAGAGAGATTCAGACCATTCTAGACTATAAGGATTATAATAATATCACTCGATTATTCCATCTTGCTTGTAAAGCTGAACGTGAAGTGCAGGATCGACAGTGCGTTGGCGCGAACTAACTTTTCTGCAGTCGACCTTCCTCATGGACACCACGTGCATCATCTACTTCCACACGCTCTACTACACCGGCACCTCCGTCGGCTGCCACCTCCAACCGTGATACAAGAAAGCAGGCACAACCACCACTATCTCGCCAAGAGTACACCGCTGGGCCTACAGAGCTCTTCTTCTTCCATGGCGTCAACAGGCACACAAGTGATATTATTTGTCGTCGTTGTAAGGGAAGAGGACATTTTATGAGAGAATGCCAATCTCAGCGTGTGATGATTGCTACGAGGATGGTGGGTATGAGTCTGCTAGTGACTATGATGAAGAGACTTTGGCTCTTATTACACATGAAGAACACGGTGGAGATGATTCTGATCTTGAGACGCAATACATGGCTGTCAAGATGCCGACAGTATGAATGTTTAGTTGCTCAACGTGTTTTGAGTGTGCAGGTTACACAAGCTGAGCAAAATCAGAGGCATAACTTGTTCCATACAAAGGGAGTTGTGAAGGAACGTTCTATTCAAGTCATCATAGATGGAGGAGCTGCAACAACTTGGCTAGCATGGATATGGTGGAGAAGCTTTCTCTCACCACAAGACCACATCCACATCCTTACTACATCCAATGGTTCAACAACAGCGGCAAGGTTAAGGTAACACGTCTGTTCGTGTGTGCATTTTAGTATCTCTACATATGCTGATTATGTTGATTGTGATGTGGTACCTATGCAAGCATGTTCCTTATTACTTGGTAGACCATGGCAATTTGATAAAAATTCTGTACACCATGGTAGAAACAATCAGTATACTCTTGTTCACAAGGATAAAAATATTACTTTGCTTCCTATGACTCCTGATTCCATTTTGAAAGATGATATTAATAGAGCTAATAAAGCAAAACAGGAGAAAAATAAGAGTGAAAATCAGATTGTGGCAAAAGAATTTGAGCAACAAATGAAGCTTAATAATAAACCATCTAATGTTGCTTCTGAAATTAAACTGAAAAGTGCATGTTTATTTGCCACCAAATCTGATATTGATGAGCTAGATTCTAGCAAATCTGTTTGCTATGCTTTTGTGTGCAAAGAGGCATTATTTTCATTCGAGGACGTGCCTTCCTCTTTGCCCCTCGCTGTCACTAACATTTTGCAGAGTTCGCCGACGTCTTCCCACAAGACGTGCCACCGGATTACCACCTATTCGAGGGATTGAGCATCAAATTGACTTAATTCCGGTGCATCGCTACCCAACCGTGCACCATACCGCACCAATCCAGAGGAGACGAAGGAGATTATGCGTCAAGTACAGAGCTGCTCGACAAAGGTTATATACGCCAATCTCTTAGTCCTTGTGCTGTTCCTATTATACTAGTGCCTAAAAAGGATGGTACGTCAGCGTATGTGTGTTGATTGTAGAGGCATTAATAATATTACTATTCGTTATCGCCATCCTATTCCTAGGCTAGATGATATGCTTGATGAATTGAGTGGCTCTACAATATTCTCCAAAGTTGATTTATGAGTGGATACCATCAAATTCGTATGAAATTGGGAGATGAATGGAAAACAACATTTAAAACTAAGTTTGGATTATATGAGTGGTTAGTCATGCCTTTTGGGTTAACTAATGCACCTAGTACTTTCATGAGATTAATGAACGAAGTTTTACGTGCTTTCATTGGACGATTTGTGGTAGTTTACTTTGATGATATACTGATTTATAGCAAATCTTTGGAAGAACATTTGGAACATTTACGTGCTGTTTTTAATGCTCTCGTGATGCACGCTTGTTTGGTAACCTTGGGAAGTGCACCTTTTGCACCGACCGAGTATCTTTTCTTGGCTATGTTGTTACTCCACAGGGAATTGAAGTTGATAAAGCCAAGATTGAAGCTATTGAGAGTTGGCCGCAGCCCAAAACGGTCACACAAGTGAGGAGTTTTCTTGGACTCGCTGGTTTCTATAGGCGTTTTGTGAGAGACTTTAGCACCATTGCTGCACCTCTCAATGAGCTTACAAAGAAGGATGTGCCTTTTGTTTGGGGTACCGCACAGGAAGAAGCCTTCACGGTATTGAAAAATAAGTTGACACATGCTCCTTTACTCCAACTTCCTGACTTTAATAAGACTTTTGAGCTTGAATGTGATGCTAGTGGAATTGGATTAGGAGGTGTGTTATTACAAGATGGCAAACCTGTTGCATACTTTTCTCGAAAAATTGAGTGGGCCTAGTCTGAACTATTCTACTTATGACAAAGAATTATATGCTCTTGTTCGGACTTTAGAGACATGGCAACATTATTTATGGCCCAAAGAATTTGTTATACATTCGATCATGAATCTTTGAAACATATTAAAAGTCAAGCTAAACTGAATCGTAGACATGCTAAATGGGTTGAATTCATTGAGACTTTCCTTATGTCATTAAACACAAGAAGGGTAAAGAAAATGTTATTGCTTGATGCTTTGTCTCGTCGATATACTATGCTTTCACAACTTGACTTCAAAATATTTGGTTTGGAGACCATCAAAGATCAATATGTGCATGATGCTGATTTTAAAGATGTAATGCAGAATTGTAAAGAGGGAAGAACATGGAACAAGTTCGTTATTAATGATGGTTTTGTGTTCCGTGCTAACAAGCTATGCATTCCTGCTAGCTCTGTTCGTCTTTTGTTGTTGCAGGAGGCGCATGGAGGAGGATTAATGGGACACTTTGGCGTGAAGAAGACGGAGGATATACTTGCTACCCATTTCTTTTGGCCAAAGATGAGGCGGATGTTGAGCGCTTTGTAGCTCGCTGCACTACATGTCAAAAAGCTAAGTCACGACTCAATCCTCATGGTTTATATATGCCTTTGCTGTGCCTAGTGTTCCTTGGGAGGATATATCTATGGACTTTGTTTTAGGTTTACCTCGAACAAAGAAGGGAGGATAGCATATTTGTTGTCGTGGATAGATTCTCTAAAATGGCACACTTTATACCATGTCATAAAAGCGATGATGTTGTTAATGTTGCTGATTTGTTCTTTCGTGAAATTATTCGCTTGCATGGTGTGCCAAATACTATTGTTTCAGATCGTGATACTAAATTTCTTAGCCACTTTTGGAGATGTTTATGGGCTAAGTTGGGGACTAAACTGCTTTTAGTACTACTTGTCACCCCCAAACTGATGGACAAACTGAAGTAGTCAATAGAACATTGTCTACTATGCTTAGGGCTGTTTTGAAGAATAATAAGAAAATGTGGGAAGAATGCTTGCCTCATATTGAATTTGCTTATAATCGCTCATTGCATTCTACTACTAAGATGTGCCCTTTTGAAATTGTGTATGGCTTCCTACCTCGTGCACCTATTGATTTGTTGCCTCTTCCATCTTCGGAGAAGGTTAATTTTGATGCTAAAGAACGTGCTGAATTGATTTTAAAATGCATGAGATAACTAAGGAAAACATTGAGCGATGAATGCTAAATATAAACTTGCTGGAGATAAGGGTAGAAAACATGTTGTCTTTGCACCGGAGATCTTGTTTGGTTACATTTATGTAAGGATAGGTTTCCTAATTTGCGCAAATCAAAGCTAATGCCACGTGTTGATGGTCCATTTAAGGTGTTAGAGAAAATAAATGATAATGCATATAAACTTGAGCTGCCTGCAGATTTTGGGGTTAGTCCCACTTTTAACATTGCAGATTTGAAGCCTTATTTGGGTGAGGAAGATGAGCTTCCGTCGAGGACGACTTCATTTCAAGAAGGGGAGGATGATGAGGACATCAATACCATTGTTACACCCACAGCCCCTGCTGCTATACATACTTGGACCAATTACTAGAGCTCATGACGCCAATTGAATTATCGGTACTTTCGTTTCTTGGTAACGATTCCAATGTTCATGAGAATATGATGCTGCCTAAATTGGATACATTTGTTTTGCTTACAAATGAAGGGCCTACCATGGACAAGGAAGAGGAACCTTGGAGCAAGTTCAAGCATGGAGATGTTGGCATGCGCAAGGAGAACAAGAACGGAGTTACAAGTGATGATTCCAGGACTTTGAAGCCACCCTAATGAGTGCATGAGGCCTTGGACGAAATATACAAGATGCCACTTCATAATATTCGTCCATAGGCTATTCTAGGTGCTCGTCACCTTATTATTGGGCCAGGCCCATGTAATTTCGAAATACTTAAGTATAGGCTGTTTTAGAGTCCGTATGTGTGGGAAACAAGAGTTAGGGTTGATTTCGACCCTCCACCAAGGGCCACGAAATTCCCCTCTTCCTCCATATATACAGCCCTTAGGGCACCGCTTAGACCTTGGGTTTTGTTTAGATTAAAAGTTCGCCATAGCTGCAACTTCGCGTTTCGCTTTGTGTTCAACGACTGCACAAAGGCGCCACAGAACCCCACCTTGATCAATAAAGCTTTCATCTTATATTCGCAATATCCAGATTGCAATCTCAGTTTCTTGCTTGTTCTTCGTTTGCTCGCAGGAAACAGGCCCTCGTGGTCAGGTTGATCGTGCTCCGGCGTGGTCAATAACCCTCGGAAGTTGGTTTAGCGATTGCTAAGGCGCGACGTCTCGCACGTTCGTAGTCGGATCGTCAAGGTCGACTCCCACAGAAACGATAGCCACCATCTCATCGAAACATCGGGACACCTTTGCCTCTATCACATTGCCAAGTGCAAACCACCACCGCATTCCCGCTACCACCATTTTGACATTTGACGTTTGAGATTTTGAGTTCGCGGTTTTTCCGTTTCCTATGGTGTTTCGGCTACTTAGGGACGAGTCTCCATCATCTTGGTATCTACATCAAGAACACCGCTACTCATCATCGCCGGACGGTAACCTCCATATCATCTTGGTATCGTGGTATCCCTCCATTGTATATTCCCCTTGCCATTGCATTGTTAACCCCTAGCCTTACTTTTGCGTTACTTGCCTATCGAGACTAGCCATTTGAGTATTCCCGGCAACGTTACTTGTGCATATTAGTGATCATACTCCATAGCATACATACCATATCATTGTGGTGCATATATTGGTATCATATCTTGTGTCACAAGTTTGTTCCCGCATACACACAATTGCTATCTTGGTTTGTGCATTGTGCAAAGTGGCCATAGAGAATAAAAAAAGAAATAAAGCTTTTAAGCAAAAGAAAGAGAGCAAAGAAGCTTGTAAGCAAGTGCCATAGCATCATACCACATTGCATATAAGATTATCATATCCGATCATCTTGGATCATCTTGAGAGAAACACCGGGAACCATACATACATAGCATACTTGGGATAGTAGTTTATCCATTTTGCATCTTATAGGTTGTGCACAAGTGTCGTATCCGCCTATTGAGCAATCGTGCTAGCGTCTCTCTTGAGTTGTGCAACATGAGCGTTTTCCGTGGATTCCACATTTTGTGCTCATTCCTTGGTTGCACGACCCCATTTATCTATCCGTGTGTGTGTTTCCGTGTGCCATTCTTTGCTATTGGTCCATTTGTTTCACTTGCGAATTTGTGAATCTCTTTCAACATTATTGACTCTTGCTAACATTTTGCATTAAATTTTGTGCCACTATCCTCACCGAGCTCCTCGATAAGCTTTACTTGTGTAGGTGTGAGAACCGACAAGGATTGGTACCAATAGTGCTATTTCATTGTCCGCATTTGAGTGAACTTGATTCATTTTCAACATCGGTCAAGGTACATTGGTATAAGTTCTTCTCTTTCTCCCACTCATATTTGCTCGAGTCTTGTGATGGATAGGCAAGGCATTTCATCTCCGGTCTCGACAACAACGACGGCGTGAACAACTACATCACCAAAGCGCCTCTTCGATCTACAACGACAAGTGCAAGGCACACAATCAAGATTGCGAGAGCGCGCCGAGAACATCTCCATCGACATTCATCACTCCGAAGCAAGGAGAAGGGACTACTTCGACAAGAAGCTTGCCGCACATAAAGAGGAGCAAGATGCAAGGATGGAGGAGATTCGGCCTTGATCAAGTCTTCTTCCCTTCGTCATCTTCAAGACGGCGACGTTCAAGCCACAAGTCTTGGAGCGCCTAAGCGATGCAAGTGCAAGTCGTCCTCGCCCACATCTACATGGCGACCACCATCACGCTTGTGATCCACATCGCCATGAAGGGCAAGTCACCTCAAGCATCATGTGCACGACGACGACGAGCGACATCTTCTACGAGCTCAAACACGACAACGACACCATCATCATGAAGATGCTCCACAAGCGCAAATGCACAAGTCCCAACACGCCAAGTCGAAGCTTCATAAGCACAAGAGAAGACCGCGAGACGACCACCACCAAGTCGGCGCTACGGCTTCATCAACCACTTCGGCATCTTCGCCAAGTGTTCTCAAGGCATCTTCGCCTTTGGACGTACGGCATCTTCGCCTACTTCCCACGCGTACGCCTACATCGACTTCATCAAGTCCAAGGCGACTACCTACGAGCGAGGGCGACACTTCCATCTTCGGAAGCCCCTCAAGGAAGATGGCCGAGCATGGGAAACTCCCTTCGGTCATGGAGACGAGCTATGAGGTGCCACATCATATGGGCCTTCAACACCAAGACGGTGACAAGACGGTCGAGCAAGGGCCATCCCCTTCGACCACGGCGACGAGCGCGAACCTCTTCAACAACATGAAGACGACGCCCACATTGGACTCATACTCCGAGTCAAGCTACGCGACCGCGCATGGAGACATTTGCACCTACATCTCTCCGGCACCCACATATGTCGAGATGCCCCAATTGCCATGTGAGGAGAGCCACCACCCCATGAGTGACATGAGTGACTCCACCATACGTGACATTGAGAGCATTTCATATGAGAGGATGAGTGTGACCACCACTAGCCCCACACATGAGAGCATGCCACACATCCTATGTGAGGTTGAGCGCCATTTGAGTGACTCCACCCATCATACGAATGAGAGCATCCTTGAGAGAGTGAGTGAGCCACAACATTTAGTGAGTGAGGTAGTTGACACGGCACATGAGGCCACTATGATTTCTAACGACTTAACCTCTACTCCTAGTGTGTTTTCTTCTTCGGTGCTAGGTCTCCTACATGACGACATGCCTATCCTCGACGAGTCCATCCCTACATTGGAGACGATTTATGGCCATGGTGGACGATGATGCACCCCCCACATGGTTCCATCAAGATGAAGATGACAACGAGACGATCTTCAACACCTCACCTACAACACATGAGCGACGCTCCAATGGTAACATAGGTGATGGTGCTTCTCTTGTCCCACTAGTGGACTCTCTTACCATCGATTGCTCCCATGATGTCGACCCACCTATTACCATGCTTCATGCTAGTGAAACTTCTTCATGCCTTGACTTACCTATTTATGATGAATATGATAATGAACATGTTGAGTTGCCTAGTTGTGATGCTATGCTTCATAGGATATCTTGTGAAAATTCTATTGGTCACTTCATGTTTGACAATCCATTGAACTTGTCATATGCTATGAGTGAGATCTCCCATATTGCATCATTTCAATCTCAACATAGTAACTATGCATGCCCCATTAAAATAAATCCCATTTGCACTTATGGCATAGATGACGAGATGATGGTCATTGGCCTTTGCTTCTCTTGTGATGATATTGCAATGCTTCCTTTACATGATTTATGCAATTCATCTACTATTCCATGCCATGATCACATTGTTCCAAATATGCATTGTTTTGGATGTTGTCAATATTCTCCATGTGATGTTTCCATTAATGCTCATGAGGAGACCCCCATAGTTTCCTCATACACATTAGGAGATTTTAATTCATCCCATACTTTGCATGGTTCACATAATTGCTTGCACCATATGCATTCCATGAATAACAATGCTCTAGATATTGCTCATGATGCATTACACAATTTGAGTCTCCATTATGCCGTACATAACAACAAACCTATCATGATGGATGACATGTTTCTATATCACGATCTCATTTATTTGAGCATTGGATATTTTGTGCTAACCGACACATGCATGTGCGATCATGATGGATGATGTGTACATATACCATGCACACACAATTTTTCCTTTGTCTTTGTTTTGTGTAGGTACTCATGCATACTCGCCAACTTCTCAATCCCAAGAGTTGACTTAAACGAGCTCTTGAGAGCAACGATGACTTGGGATCACGTGGACTTTCATTCCCACCATTCCTTTTATGCAAGGACTACGCATCTCTCTTTTACTTGTCTCTCACACGGCTTTGGGCTATTTACCACTTGTTACCTTATGCCCATTCTATCGTGTTCACTTTGCATGTTATGCTTGCTTCTATGCCTTTGCCATGCAATTGTGACCCTTGCTTGCATATACCCATGATTCACCATCACGATACTCCTATGTGTATTTGCATGCTTGGTGGAGATCCTTGTTGCTTTTGCCATGTTTATCACGTGCCCCATGCTATTGTTGATTGTTGTGTTGGGAGAGTCATGATGATCCATTGCTATTTACATATGGCCTCTCGCCAATACATTGATGATAATTTTCTCATATCTTGCTTTCATGCTTGTGCTATGCCATGTGAATTATTCATGCCCACTATTTGCACACATGACATGCTTGCCATGATTCCTTGTAGTATGTTGCATCTTCGCACTACTAGCTTGCTTGACTTGATCGCTATGATTGCTTGCTATGTTGCATCACCCATGTTCCACTATCACTTGCTTTCTTGGGTTGATGACATATATGCTCATGCCTCTCACATGATATATCTTGATCATTGTCTCTTGTGTCCATTAGTTGCCTCTTTCATATCCACTTGTATTGAGTGCAACCATACTATGCTTATTGATCTTGGAGACTTTGACATATTACTTGTGATGCATGCTTGTTTGATTGAGCCTCTTGTATTTGGATGTTCTTACATCATATGCCTCCATACTTTGAAATGCTCCCGTGTACTTTCTTATGATGAGCATGATGCATACACTCGTTCGGTATCTTACCACACGAATGATAGGTTTTGCACTTCCGCTAACCTCATTTGTTTTTCCGAGTGTTTGTCATGTTCTTTCATTTTGAAGGATTCACAAGGCAGTGCCGTTATGCGACATATTGGATATGTGAAGACATACATGATGTACGACTCCAACATCTTTGGGAACTTTCTTAAGGTGAACTCCTTCCTTTGAGCCATCTTCAAATATGCATATTGGATGGGCCATACTTTCATTGTTGTTTCCTTCTTCTTGTCTACATGATACATATATTGGATGTAGGACCGACATTGGAGATGGACTCTATGGACCTTCACATTGAGGTACCTTCGGAACTCCACTCATGCCTCGACATCGAGCATTGGTACACCAATACCTCCATATTTGTTGATTGTGCTCACACATGTCATGCTCGATGGACATATCATACTCACCACAAGTTTGCACCCTATGCATGGATTGACTCACATCATGATTGCCTTGTTGCTTCTTGTATTCCCATGTCATCCATGATATATGAGCTTGTGAATTTTCTTAGCAAATTTGTTGTGATCTTTCTTGATGGCATATTCATACATCGTGATCATATTGCCTATCATCAATTGCATGATAACATAATCATATTGAGCATCCATTGCCATATTCATGCTATTGATAAACCGTCTCACTATGAAATCATTTTGCACCGTGGTTGCATTGCTCATACTCATAACACAATTGTGTGCACAATGAATGCTTTTGCTCCCACGAATGATTTACATCGCATTCCATATCATCTTGCTAAGCTTCATGTGCTTTGTCATGAACAATCTTACCGCACGGACTCTTTCTTACATAATGGACACTTTGTGTGCGCTAACCATTGTATTTCCAAGTGTTGCTTGTGTTTGCTCTTTTGCATGTCTATCACTCCAATGACACCTTGGACTACTTGGATTGCGCCATGTCTTCCACTTCGTCCAACTACAAGTTCGCTCACGACAACCGCTTCCATGGTGATGAGGATCATGATCCGAGGCCGGATCTTTCCCAAGGGAGGGGAGATGATGCGGAGCATCCTATGGACATCACCATGTCAAGAGTCCGTTCGGCGAGTGACACGTGCGACATCTACTTCACATACACAAAGGTGAATCATCTCCTTTACACGTGCTCACTTGACCCCTTCGAGGATGGTATACTACTTGACACTCCACTCGTGTGCCTGCATAGGTATTGTCGGAACACTAAGGACGACGAGGAGGAGTGCAAGCGCCAAGGAACAACTACTCCATCCGCGAGGGAAGCCTGGAAGTGAAGACGGAAGAAGACCCAGGACGAGCGGTACTACCGCCCCCCGTAAGCGGTACTACCGCTAACCAGCGGTACTACACGCCCCCATCGCCGCCGCCACTACCGCCAACCCGACAAGTACTAGTGTTCGCACGATCCGGGCCCGGTACTACCGCTCAGCCCAAGCGGCACTACCGCTTGAGCGGTACTACCGCCCTTTGCCCGGTACTACCGCCCTGCTTGCACGCAGAGTCGGGCCAGAGGCCCATGTATCCCCTCCTCACTTACCCCTTCATGGACATATGCTATATAAACTCCCCACCTCCTCCTAGCTAGGGTTAGCTTAGGTTTAGCTCATGTTTGTGTGAGAGCCTTTGCTCATCCACTTGGCTACTTCTCCTCGAGCTCAGACCTCTTCGAGAAGATCCCCAAGCGGATTCAAGACCCCTTCTAGGGTGGACCCCATCAAGACCTCCTCTCGGAGAAGAACGGCTACCGCTTGTATCGTCCTTTGTTGACCTTGAATCATGTATCTCCCTTTGTGTTCATCGATCTAGCATTTGTGTGACCGATTCCTTGTTGGTTGAGTGTTTTCCACTGCTCCTCCCGTGATTTCCTCGTGTTCTTCCGCTGTTCTTCGTGATTCCCGTAGGATCCGCTCCAACGTGAAAGATCGCCCACGAGGGTTCCGCCTACATCATCTATGGTATCATGAGCCACGTTGATCACGTTATTGGAGCCCCTACCCTCTTTTTCTAGCTTGATTTTGTTGATTTCGTCCTAAATCCGAAAATCCCCACCAAAAATAGCCCCAAATTTTTTGTGATTTGTTAGTTTTGATGATGTTTTGTTGATTTTGATCCGTGGATTTGCTTGGTTTCAAGTGGATCTAGCATTCCCCAAGTTTCCCCACTTTCCATCCACGAAATCTCTCCAATTTTGACCCCAAATCATCCATTCCCGCGCCCCAAAATCGCGCTTCTATCCGGATTTGCGAAAATCCCGACACGAGCGGTACTATCGCCTTCCAAGCGGTACTACCGCTTAGCACCTCCAAGCGGTACTACCGCCCTTCCAAGCGGCACTACCGCCTCCTAGAGCCAGATTTTGCGAAAAAACCCGACACGAGCGGTACTATCGCCCGCTCCAAGCGGTATTATCGCTTCGAGCGGTACTACCGCCCTCCCAAGCGGTACTACCGCCCTACTCAGTTTCAGCGTTCCGAGTTTCACCGTTTTGTCCATAACTAATTCATCCGGAGTCCGATTTTCGCGTTCTTTAGCTCGTTTCGAAGCTATTGACATCCCCCTTCCCATAAAAATACTACAATAACCATTTGACTCCATCAAATTTTGTGAACTTTGGCATCTTTGCCTAGGGCTTCCACCACATCCTCCGCATAACCACCACCGACTTCCGCAACCTAACCAATTTTGTTCCCCATAGCATTAGTGGTTGCTTGAGTAGTGATTCGAGTCTCCTAAGGTGTTTCGGCTACTTAGGGACGATTGCTTCTTCATCAACCACCACCACCACCACTTCCACATAACCTTGCCCACCATACACTTCCGACAACCTCAACTTAACCCAATAGTTGATTGAGCATTTTCGAGTTGTGGCTTGTGTCTCCTAAGGTGTTTCGGCTACTTAGGGACGGCAACTTCAACTCCGACACGTGTATAGCCCATCATTCCACTTCCGCATTGCCAAGTGCAAACCACCACCGCATTCCCGCTACCACCATTTTGACATTTGAAGTTTGAGATTTTGAGTTCATGGTTTTTCCGTTTCCTAAGGTGTTTCGGCTACTTAGGGACGAGTCTCCATCATCTTGGTATCTACATCAAGAACACCGCCACTCATCATTGCCAAGGACGGTAACCTCCATATCATATTGGTATCGTGGTATCCCTCCTTTGTATATTCCCTTGCCATTGCATTGTTAACCCTTAGCCTTACTTTTATGCTATTTGCCTATCGAGACTAGCCATTTGAGTATTGCCGGCAACGTTACTTGTGCACATTTGTGATCATACCTTCCATTACATACCATACCATATCATATTGGTATCATATCATCCATTGTGTCTCAAGTTTGTTCCCGCATACACACAATTGCTATCTTGGTTTGTGCATTGTGCAAAGTGGCCATAGAAAAAAAGAAGAAGAAGAAATAAAGCTTTTAAGCAAAAAAAGAAGAAGAGAAATAGCAAAGAGCTTGTAAGCAATAGCCATAGCATCCAAATATATCATATGGTATCATACTTGATCATCTTGGATCATTGTGAGAGAAACACCGGGAACCATACATACATAGCATACTTGGGATAGAAGTTTATCCATTTTGCATCTTATAGATTGTGCACAAGTGTCGATCCGCCTATTGAGCAATCGTATAGCGTCTCTCTTGAGTTGTGCAACACGAGCGCTTCCGTGGATTCCACATTTTGTGCTCATTCCTTGGTTGCACGACCCCATTTATCTATCCGTGTGTGTGTTTCCGTGTGCCATTCTTTGCTATTGGTCCATTTGTTTCACTTGCGAATTATTGAATCTCTTTCAACATTATTGACTCTTGCTAACATTTTGCATTAAATTTTTGTGCCACTATCCTCACCGAGCTCCTCGATAAGCTTTACTTGTGTAGGTGTGAGAATCGACAAGGATTGGTACCAATAGTGCTATTTCATTGTCCGCATTTGAGTGAACTTGATTCATTTTCAACATCGGTCAAGGTACATTGGTATAAGTTCTTCTCTTTCTCCCACACATATTTGCTCGAGTCTTGTGATGGATAGGCAAGGCATTTCATCTCCGTCCTCTACAACAACAACGACGCGTGAACAACTACATCACCAAAGCGCCTCTTCGATCTACAACGACAAGTGCAAAGCACACAATCAAGATTGCGAGAGCGATCGAGAACATCTCCATCGACATTCATCACTCCAAGCAAGGAGAAGGGACTACTTCGATAAGAAGCTTGCCGCACATAAAGAGGAGCAAGATGCAAGGATGGAGGAGATTCGGCCTTGATCAAGTCTTCTTCCCTTCGTCATCTTCAAGACGGCGACGCTCAAGCCACAAGTCTTGGAGCGCCTAAGCGATGCAAGTGCAAATCGTCCTCGCCCACATCTACATGGCGACCACCATCACGCTTGTGATCCACATCGCCATGAAGGGCAAGTCACCTCCAAGCATCATGTGCACGATTTACGATTTAACGACATCTTCTACGAGCTCAAACACGACAACGACACCATCATCATGAAGATGCTCCACAAGCGCAAATGCACAAGTCCCAACACGCCAAGTCGAAGCTTCATAAGCACAAGAGAAGACCGCGAGACGACCACCACCAAGACGGCGCTACGGCTACATCTACCACTTCGCATCTTCGCCAAGTGTTCTCAAGGCATCTTCGCTTTGGACGTACGGCATCTTCGCCTACTTCCCACATGTACGCCTACATCGACTTCATCAAGTCCAAGGCGACCACCTACGAGCGAGGGCGACACTTCCATCTTCGAAGCCCTCAAGGAAGATGGCCGAGCATGGAAACTCCCTTCGGTCATGGAGACGAGCTATGAGGTGCCACATCATATGGGCCTCCAACACCAAGACGGTGACAAGACGGTCGAGCAAGGGCCATCCCCTTCGACCACGGCGATGAGCGCGAACCTCTTCAACAACATGAAGACGACGCCCACATTGGACTCATACTCCGAGTCAAGCTACGCGACCGCGAATGGAGACATTTGCACCTACATCTCTCCAGCACCCACATATTTCGAGATGCCCCAATTGCCATCTGAGGAGAGCCACCACCCCATGAGTGACATGAGTGACTCCACCATACGTGACATTGAGAGCATTTCCTATGAGAGGATGAGTGTGACCACCACTAGTCCCACACTTGAGAGCATGCCACACATCCTATGTGACGTTGAGCGCCATTTGAGTGACTCCACCAACCATACGAGTGAGAGCATCATATTGGGAGTGAGTGAGCCACAACACTTAGTGAGTGAGGTAGTTGACACGGCATGTGAGGCCACTAAGATTCCTAACGAATTAACCTCTACTCCTAGTGTGTTTTCTTCTTTGGTGCTAGGTCTCCTACATGACGACATACCTATCCTCGACGAGTCCATCCCTACATTGGAGACGACGATGGCCATGGTGGACGATGATACACCCCCCACATGGTTCCATCAAGATGAAGATGACAACGAATGGATCTTCAACACCTCACCTACAACACATGAGCGATGCTCCAAAGGTAACATAGGTGATGGTGCTTCTCTTGTCCCACTAGTGGACTCTCTTACCATCGATTGCTCCCATGATGTCGACCCACCTATTACCATGCTTCATGCTAGTGAAACTTCTTCATGCCTTGACTTACCTATTTATGATGAATATGATGATGAGCATGTTGAGTTGCCTAGTTGTGATGCTATGCTTCATAGATATCTTGTGAAAATTCTATTGGTCACTTCATGTTTGACAATCCATTGAATCTGTCATATGCTATGAGTGAGATCTCCCATGTTGCATCATTTCAATCTCAACATAGTAACTATGCATGCCCCATTAAAATAAATCCCATTTGCATTTATGGCATAGATGACGAGATGATGGTCATTGGCCTTTGCTTCTCTTGTGATGATATTGCCATGCTTCCTTTACATGATTTATGCAATTCATCTACTATTCCATGCCATGATCACATTGTTCCAAATATGCATTGTTTTGGATGTTGTCAATATTCTCCATGTGATGTTTCCATTAATGCTCATGAGGAGACCCCCATAGTTTCCTCATACACATTAGGAGATTTTAATTCATCCCATACTTTGCATGATTCACATAATTGCTTGCACCATATGCATTCCATGAATAACAATGCTCTAGATATTGCTCATGATGCATTACACAATTTGAGTCTCCATTATGCCATACATAATAACAAACCTATCATGATGGATGACATGTTTCTATATCACGCATCTCATTTATTTGAGCATTGGATATTTTGTGCTAACAAACACACGCACTTATGCATCATGATGGATGATGCGTACATCTACCACGCACACACAATTTTCCCTTTGTCTTTGTTTTGTGTAGGTACTCACATACAATCGCCAACTTCTCAATCCCATGAGTTGATTTAAACGAGCTCTTGAGAGCAACGATGACTTGGGATCACGTGGACTTTCATTCCCATCATTCCTTTTGCGCAAGGACTACGCGCATCTCTTCTACTTGGCTCTCACACGGCTTTGGGCTATTTACCACTTGTTACCTTATGCCCATTCTATCGTGTTCACTTTGCATGTTATGCTTGCTTCTATGCCTTTGCCATGCAATTGTGACCCTTGCTTGTATATACCCATGATTCACTATTACGTTACTTGATGCGGAGCATCCTTCGATCATCCCCATGGACCTTCCGTCGCCTCACCAAGCTCCAAAAGGACCCATGACGAGAGCACGAGCTCGAGCTCTCGAGACCGAGGTGACTTCTCTCCTTAGTGAAATATCATATGACCCTCTCGAGACATGGCTACTACCTCAATCCGGAATGTTGTGCATGCTTAGGTACCAAGGAACCAACCTAGGAGAAGCTACAGCTCAAGATGGACACCAAGAGCAAGAGGAAGAACTGCAGAGTCCGGGGGAGCGGTACTACCGCTCAAGCCAAGCGGTACTACATCCGCTGGGAGCCAAGCGGTACTACCGCTCTCCATCCGCCTACTTCCACAAAACCCGACACACTCCAGAATCGAGCCCGACATCCGAGCGGTACTACCGCTCAAGATAAGCGGTACTATCATTGAAAGCGGTACTATCGCCCACAAAGCGGCATTACCATTGAAAGCGTACTACCGCCATGAAGCAATGGTACTACCGCCACTGCCTGACATCCAGCGCCGGGCCGAGGCCCATGTACTCGCCTCGCTCCCAACTTACCCCTTGGAGGTCCTAGACTATAAATAGACCTTCCCCTCATCCTTTCTAGGGTTAGCTTTGGATTTGCTCATATTTCGGTGTGAGAGCCTTTGCTCATCCACTTGGATACTTCTCCTTCGAGATCAGGACCTCTCCGGAGAAGATCCCCCAAGCGGATTCAAGACCCCCTCCTAGGGTGGACCCCATCAAGACCTCCTCATGGAGAAGAACGGCTACCCTTGTATCCTACCCTTTGTTGTCCTTGAATCTTGTGCCACTCTATGTGTTTGATAATCTAGCACTTGTGTGATCGCTTTCTTGTCGGTTGAGTGATCTCTCTCTTGTTCTCCCGTGTTTTCCCTCGTGTTCTTCCGCTGTTCTTCGTGTTCCTCGTGAGGATTCTCTCCAAGCGTGAAAGATCGCCCACGAGGGTTCCGCCTACATCATCATGGTATCATGAGCCACGTTGATCACGCTATTGGAGCCCCTACCCTCTTTTTCTAGCTTGATTTTGTTGTTTTTGTCCTAATTCAAAAATTCCCCACAAAAATAGCCCCAATTTTTTTGTGATTTGTTAGTGTGATGAAATTTTGTTGATTTTGATCCGTGGATTTGCTTGGTTTCGAGTCGATCTAGCATCTCCCAAGTTTCACCTCTTTCCATCCACAAAATCCATCAATTTTGACCCCAAATCACCCATTTCCGCCCCAAAATCGCCAAGAACGAGTCGACAATCGAGAAAATCCCGACTCGAGCGGTACTACCGCCTCCTAGCGGTATTACCGCTTAGAGCGGTACTACCGCCCTCCTAGCGGTACTACCGCTGAGTACGGCACTACCGCCAGCCCCCGTTCAGCCTAAATAGTCGAAAAATCCCGACACGAGCGGTACTACCGCCCATTCCAAGCGGTACTACCGCTTACGAGCGGTACTACCGCCCTACCCAGCGGTACTACCGCCCTGGCCAGTTTCAGCCTTCCAACTTTCACCATTTTCATCGTAACTTTTCACTCCGAACTCCGATTTGAGTGTTCTTTGGCTCGTTTTGAAGCTATCGACGTGCCCGAAGTCCTCACCTTGGTTTCACCACCTTTTGACGCTATCAAATTTTCCGAACATCGGCATCTTTGCCTAGGGCTTAAACCACATCATCCGCTATACCACCTCCACTTTCCGCTACCACATTTTCGCTTTTGGTCTTTGAGAATTTGAGTTGTGGTTCCCGTGTCCTATTGTGTTTCGGCTATATAGGTACGGTTCGACGTCAAAATCACCACCACTCATCTTCGCCAAGGACTCATCATCGTCAAGGACGGTAACCTCGACGACATCTTTGTCATCTCTCGCAATTGCAATGATAACC
Source organism: Aegilops longissima (assembly GCA_021605205.1). NCBI lineage: Eukaryota > Viridiplantae > Streptophyta > Magnoliopsida > Poales > Poaceae > Aegilops > Aegilops longissima. Next base: position 34,138 of record JAHIAM010005809.1, on the reverse strand, counting down.
ACATAGCCTTACTTTTGCGTTGCTTACCCATCGAGACTAGCCATTGAGTATTGCCGGCAACGTGACTTGTGCACCTTAGTGATCATACTCCATAGCATACTTAGCATACCAAAGTGGTGGATATCTTGAGATCAACTTGTGTGTCACAATGTTGTCATAGCATACACAATTGCTATCTTGGTTCATGAAGTTTGCATAAGAAAAGAGCTCAAAAGGAAAGAGCCACCCAAGCTTTTAAGCAAAGAGGAAAGATAAGCAAAGAGCTTATAAGCAAGAACCATAGCATCATACAACATTAAGATTGTCATATCCGATCATCTTGGATCATTGCATCAAATATCATACATATAGCATACTTGGGATAGAGATCGTTGCATTTTTGCTTAATAGGTTGTGCACAAGTTCGTATCCGCCTTTTTGTGCAATCGTATAGCGTCTCTCTAGTATTGTGCAACAAGAGCATTCTCGTGGTTTCCACATTTTGGCTCACTTTTGGTTTGCACAATCCCACTTATCTATTTGCGTGTGTGTTTCCGTGTACCACTACTTGCTTGGTCTACTTGTTACATTTGCGAATTTGTGAATCTTTTTCAACTTTATTGAGTCTCACTTACAATCGCATCAAATTTTGTGCCACCATCCTAACCGAGCTCCACCATAAGCTTTCATTTGTGTAGGTGTGAGAACCGACAAGAATCGGTACCAAGAGTGCTATTTGATTGTCCGCATTTGAGTGAACTTGATTCATTTTCAACATCGGTCAAAGGTACATTGGTATAAGTTCTTTTCCGTTCTACCACTCACATCTTGTTTGGAATGATGGATAGGCCAAGTTCTTCTACCAACCCACTCTTCGTCGAGAAAGACGACGACATGTCCTCATACGTCACCAAGAGCCACCTCTTTGGCGCACAACGAGCGTTGCACCAAGAACAACAAGCAATGAGCGATCAGATCGACAACCTCGCCACCGACTTGCGACTCTCCGAGCAACGACAAGAGACTACTTCGACAACAAGTTCGAGGCTCACAAGGAAGAGAATGATGCAAGAATGGACGAGATTCGCGTTGATGAGAAACGGCATCATTCCACTTCTTCATCATCAAGACGGAGCCGCCGAGTCGACATTCCGACGACACATTCTACGACTCAAGTACACCGTCATCGAACACTCTTCGACGAGCCAGGCGCCAAGACCGCTATGCATCTCGCAACCCGCTACATGACAAGCATTCACAAGAGCAAGTTGATGATCAAGTTCCTCGTCCTCAATCAAACCAAGAGGCTTTTGCTCAAGCTCAAGAACGACAACGCCTTCGCCGCCAACAAGAGGAAGAAAGAGCACGCCGTCACCAAGACGAACAAGACGCCAAGGCTCAACGCCTTCAACAACAACAACGTGAAGCGCAAGCTCTTGAGGCGCAACGTGCCCTTCAAGAATCAAGTAGAGCCTTCGCCAACCGCAATCGCGAACGGCGCAATCAAGAGGAAGCCCTTCGAGAAGAAATCCAAGAGAGGAACTACCAACCTCATGTACAACGCCAAGTTCCTCAAGCTCCTCCACAAGCTCGCCAAGCTCCACCTCAACATCAAGTTCAATAAGAGCAAGTTGATCATGGTCTTCCTCCGCGCTAAGAGCAACATGAAGACGAGTACATTCCACGCCAAGGACGCCATCATCAACATCGCCAACAACACAATGAAGAGCAACGCCACGGCAAGCTAAAATTCACCATGCCCAAGTTCAATGGAAGCAATGACCTCAAGACTACCTCTCATGGGCATTGAAAGTTGACAAAATCTTCCGTTTGCACAACTACGATGAAGCGAAGAAAATCGCTATGGCATCACTTGAGTTCCAAGATTATGTGCTAATATGGTGGGAACAAATCATTGAGCGACGACAAGCAAGAGGTGAACCTCCAATCACCACTTGGGCTCAAATGAAGGATGTCATGCGAGCACGTTTTGTGCCAACCTACTACAACCGCGACCTCTTCAAGAAACTCCAACTACTCAAGCAAGGAACAAAGAGCGTTGAAGAATACTACAAGGAGATGGAGATAGCCATGATTCGAGCCAATGTCAAGGAAGATGATGAGCAAACTATGGCACGTTTCTTGAACGGACTCAATCATCCCATCAAGAAGATCGCCGACTTCCAACCATACTCATCCCTCATTGAGCTCGTACATCAAGCTACAAAGGCGGAACGCCAAGTACAAGATGACTTCAAGTACGCCAAGTACTCATCCAAGACCTATGGCTTCTCCAACAACCAAGCTTCAACGACTCCTCCAACATCTACACCAACCAAGCTTCCTTACAAGAAGACATCGACAAGTTCAAGTCGTCCTCCTCCTACTTCAAACAACCTCAAGCCGCGTGCTTCATCCTCTACTCCGACCGATGAGACCATCAAGACAAGCTCCTTCAAGTGTTTCACTTGCGGCGGCCGAGGCCACAAGTCATACGAATGCACCAACAAGCGCACCATGATCCTCAACGACGATGGCACATATGACTCTATGAGTGAAGAGGAAATGGAAGCCCTTGAGCAAGTGGCCATGCACCGGCAAGTGAATGAAGATGAAGATGATCAAGTCTTTTGTGATGAGGATTCGAGCCCCGCTCTCGTTGTCTCCAAGGTCTTGACTCTTCAACATCAACAAGAAGAAGACCAACGATGCCACATCTTTCACACAAAAGCCGGCATCAATGGACGGTCCATCAAGGTCATCATCGATGGAGGTAGTTGCCACAACTTGGCAAGTGAAGAACTATGCTCCAAGCTACAATTGGTCAAGAGGAAGCACCCACACCCCTACAAGGTTCAATGGCTAAGGACTCCGACTATACGAGTCGAGCATACGGTCCAAGTCTCCTTCAAAATTGGTGCTTATGAAGACACTTTGGAGTGTGATGTGGTCCCAATGACCGCTTGCCACCTCCTTCTTGGTCGACCATGGCAATTCGACCGTGGTGTCATCCACAATGGGCGAACCAATCACTATAGCTTCAAGATGAAAGGGAAGGAGTATGTGCTACGACCTATGTCTCCTAGTCAAGTGATAGCCGACAAGCAAGCCACACATCATAGAGAAAAGAGGAGAAAGTGATCCACCCAAAAGTGAGTGAGAGCCACAAGCCAAATTTGAGAGACTCTTCGCCTAGAGAGAAAAACCTCATTCTATTTGCCACCAAAAGTGAGATGAGAGAAGTGTGAGCACCCATCGAGTGTGATGCACTTTGTCCTTGTGTGCAAGGATGGAGAACCAAAACTAACACCATTCACGAGCTACCTTTGGTGTTTCAATCTCTTTGCAGGAATTTCAAGATGTTTTCCCGATGAGCTACCTCCGGTCTACCTCCTCTTCGAGGCATTGAGCATCGAATCGACCTCATCCCCGAGCGCCGCTACCAAACAAAGCTCCATACCGAGTCAATCCGAAGAAACCAAGGAGATTCAACGGCAAGTACAACAACTCATCGACAACGGTCATGTACGTGAAAGCCTAAGCCCTTGTGCCGCTCCGTTATTCTTGTGCCTAAGCCCGATGGAAGTTTCCGCTTGTGTTCCGATTGTAGACCTATCAATGCTATTACTGCTCGATATAGGCATCCCATTCCTCGCTTAGATGACATGCTTGATGAACTTAGTGGAGCCAACTTTTCTCAAAATTGATCTTAAAAGTGGCTATTATCAAATCGCATACAAGAGGGTGATGAATGGAAAACTGCTTTCAAAACCAAATTTGGTTTATATGAGTGGTTAGTGATGCCTATGGGTCTTTCGAAGCTCCCTGTACTTTTGTGCGCCTTATGCATCATGTGCTTCATCCTTATATTGGAGTCTTTGTTGTGGTTTATTTTGATGATATTCTTGTGTTTAGCAAAACCATGAAAGAGCACTTCAATCATGTAAAATCTGTGTTGCAAACTCTTCGCAAGGAAAGCCTTTATGCAAATTTGAAAAATGCACTTTTGGAGTCGACAAAGTGGTTTTCTTGGGTTTTGTTGTTTCTTCAAAGGGTGTCCATGTTGATGAATCTAAAATTGAAGCAATCAAAACTTGGCCCCAACCCACCAATTTGCAACAAGTGCTAAGTTTTCTTGGTCTTATGGGTTTCTATCGTCGCTTTGTGAAAGATTTTAGCACAATTGCAGCCTTTGCATGCTTTGAGCAAGAAGAATACTCCCTTTGTTTGGGGAACTTTGCAATCAACCGCTTTTGATGAGCTCAAGTCTTTGCTTACTCATGTCCGATTCTTGCTTTGCCCAATTTTGACAAAACTTTTGAGGTTCATTGTGATGCAAGTGGTACCGAATTGGCGGAGTTTTAATGCAAGAAAACGAGCCATTGCTTATTTTAGTGAAAACTCTCCGTGCTCAACTTAATTATCCCATTATGACAAAGAATTGTATGCTTTAGTGCGTGTGCTACATGTTTGGGAACATTACCTTAGACCGCATGAGTTTGTCATCCATACCGATCATGAAACGCTTAAGTACCTCAAAGGTCAAACTAAATTGAACAAGCGTCATGCCAAATGGAGTGAATTCATTGAATCTTTTCCTTATGTGATCAAGTACATTAAGGGTAAAGAAAATGTAGTTGCCGACGCGCTTTCACGCATAAACATGCTTGTCACTCAACTTGAGTTGAATGTTATTGGTTTTGAGCATATAAAAGACTTGTATGAGCATGATCCATCTTTTGCTTCTCCTTATGCTAAGTGTTTGACGCATACGTCTTGGGAACAATATTACATCAAGAAGCTAACAAACTTTGCATTCCCGAGTCTTCTCTTCGTTTGCTCCTTTTGCAAGAGGCTCATGGAGGCGGCCTCATGGGACACTTTGGACGCGACAAGACATTCGCCGCAATCTCCAACAACTACTTTTGGCCCAAGATGTTCCGCGACGTCTCACGCTTCACCAACCGATGCTACACATGTCGCAAAGCTAAGTCTAAAGCTCAATCTCATGGTCTTTACATGCCTCTTCCTATTCCATATCAACCATGGGAAGACATTAGTATGGATTTTGTACTTGGTTTGCCTACGACTCAAAATGGCAAGGATTCCGTCTTTGTTGTTGTGGATAGATTTTCTAAAATGGCACATTTCATTCCTTGCAACAAGATAGACGATGCTTCACATGTTGCAAATCTCTTTGTAGGGAAATCTTGCGACTCCATGGCGTACCAAAGACAATCGCCTCCGATCGTGACGCCAAGTTCTTGAGTTACTTTTGAAGACACTATGTGCCAAGCTCGAATCAAGCTCTTGTTCTCCTCGGCATACCATCCTCAAACCGACGGCCAAACGGAGGTGACGAACCGCACACTATCCACTCTACTTCGTGTCTTGATCAAGAAGAACATCAAGGAGTGGGAAGCATGTCTACCCATCGCCGAGTACGCCTACAATCGTGCAAGACATTCAACTACCGCAAGTCCCCTTCGAGGTCGCTTCACGGTTTCAACCCGTTGTCCCCATTGGACATTCTACCACTTCCTCTCCAAGAGCGCACCAACATGGATGCAAGTGAACGAGCAAGGTACATCAAGAAGATGCACGAAGAAACAAGGCACACCATCGAGCGCCAAGTACAACGCCAAGCAAACAAGGTCAACGCCAACAAGCAACCCATCGTCTTCAACATTGGTGATCTAGTGTGGCTACACCTTCGCAAGGACCGCTTCCCCAAAGAACGCAAGTCCAAACTTCTCCCTCGTGCCGATGGACCTTTCAAGGTACTAGCACGCTACAACGACAACGCTTACAAGATCGACATACCTCGAGACAAGTACAACGTGAGCGACATCTTCAACGCCAAGGACCTCGCACCTTTCCATGGAGATGAAGCTTTTGATCCGAGGTCGGATCTCTCCCAAGGGGGGAGATGATGCGAGCATCCTTCGATCATCCCCATGGACCTTCCGTCGCCTCACCAAGCTCCAAAGGACCCATGACGAGAGCACGAGCTCGAGCTCTCGAGACCGAGGTGACTTCTCTCCTTAGTGAAATATCATATGACCCTCTCGAGACATGGCTACTACCTCAATCCGAATGTTGTGCATGCTTAGGTACCAAGGAACCAACCTAGGAGAAGCTACAGCTCAAGATGGACACCAAGAGCAAGAGGAAGAACTGCAGAGTCCAGGGGAGCGGTACTACCGCTCAAGCCAAGCGGTACTACCGGCTGGGAGCCAAGCGGTACTACCGCTCTCCATCCGCCTACTTCCACCAAAACCCGACACACTCCAGAATCGAGACAGCGCGGGAGCGGTACATCCGCCCGCATCAAGATAAGCGGATATTATCCGCTGAAAGCGGCATTATCACCCCACAAAGCGGTAATCGTCGCTGAAAGCGGTACTACCGCCATGAAGCAACGGTACTACCGCCCATGCTCGACATCCGCCCGACGCCAGACGCCGAGGCCCATGTACTGCTTTCGCTCCCAACTTACCCCTTGGAGGTCCTAGACTATAAATAGACCTTCCCTCATCCTTTCTAGGGTTAGCTTTGGATTTGCTCATATTTCGTGTGAGAGCCTTTGCTCATCCACTTGATACTTCTCCTTCGAGATCAGGACCTCTCCGGAGAAGATCCCCAAGCGGATTCAAGACCCTCCTAGGGTGGACCCCATCAAGACCTCCTCATGGAGAAGAACGGCTACCCTTGTATCCTACCCTTTGTTGTCCTTGAATCTTGTGCCACTCTATGTGTTTGATAATCTAGCACTTGTGTGATCGCTTTCTTGTCGGTTGAGTGATCTCTCTCTTGTTCTCCCCTGTTTTCCCTCGTGTTCTTCCGCTGTTCTTCGTGTTCCTCGAGGGATTCTCTCCAAGCGTGAAAGATCGCCCACGAGGGTTCCGCCTACATCATTACTCCTATGTGTATTTGCATGCTTGGTGGAGATCCTTGTTGCTTTTGCCATGTTTATCATGTGCCCCATGCTATTGATGCTTGTTGTGTTGGGAGAGTCATGATGATCCGCTGCTATTTACATATGGCTCCTCGGCAATACATTCATGCTATTGTCCTCATATCTTGCTTTCACGCTTGTGCTATGTCATGTGATTTACTCATGCCCACTATTTGCACACATGACATGCTTGCCATGATTCCTTCTAGTATGTTGCATCTTCGCACTACTAGCTTGCTTGACTTGATCGCTATGATTGCTTGCTATGTTGCATCACCCATGTTCCACTATCACTTGCTTTCTTGGGTTGATGACATATATGCTCATGCCTCTCACATGATATATCTTGATCATTGTCTCTTGTGTCCATTAGTTGCCTCTTTCATATCTACTTGTATTGAGTGCAACCATACTCCGCTTATTAATCTTGGAGACTTTGACATATTACTTGTGATGCATGCTTGTTTGATTGCGCCTATTGCATTTGGTTGTTCTTGCATCATATGCCTCCATACTATGAAACGCTCCCTTGTACTTTCTTATGATGAGCATGATGCATACACTTGTTGGGTATCTTACCCCTCGAATGATAGGTTTTGCATTTCCGCTAACCTCATTTGTTTTTCCGAGTGTTTGTCATGTTCTTTCATTTTGAGGTTTCACAAGGCGATGCCGTGCTATGAGACAACTTGGTCATGTGAAGGCATACATGATGTGCGACACCAACATTTTCGACATCCTCATAAAGGTGAACTCCTTCCTTTGAGCCATCCTCAAGTTTGCATATTGGATGGGTCACTCTTTCATTGTTGTTTCTTTCTTGTTGTCTACATGCTACATCTATTGGATGGAGGAGCAACATTGAGATTAGCTCTTTGGACCTTCACATTGAGGAGCGCTCGCACTTATTGGATGCACCTTCGGTTTTCCACTCTTGCCACAACATCGAGCATTGGTATACCAACAACTCCATATTTGTTGATTGTGCTCATACTCATGCTCGATGGACATATCATACTCACCACAAATTTGCGCCTTATGCATGGATTGACTCACATCATGATTGCCTTGTTGCTTCTTGTTTTCCCATGTCATCCATGATATATGAGCTTGTGAATTTTCTTAGCAAATTTGTTGTGATCTTTCTTGATGGCATATTCATACATCGTGATCATATTGCCTATCATTAATTGCATGATAACATAATCATATTGAGCATCCATTGCCATATTCATGCTATTGATAAACCGTCTCACTATGACATCATTTTGCACCGTGGTAGCATTGCTCATACTCATAACACAATTGTGTGCACAATGAATGCTTTTGCTCCCACGAATGCTTTACATCTCATTCCATATCATCTTGCTAAGCTTCATGTGCTTTGTCATGAACAATCTTACCGACGGACTCTTTCTTACATGATGGACACTTTGTGTGCGCTTAACCATTGTATTTCCAAGTGTTGCTTGTGTTTGCTCTTTTGCATGTCTATCACTCCAGAGACACCTTGGACTACTTGGATTGCGCCATGTCTTCCACTTCGTCCAACTACAAGTTCGCTCACGACAACCGCTTCCATGGTGATGAGGATCACGATCCGAGGTCGGATCTTTCCCAAGGGAGGGGAGATGATGCGAGCATCCTTCGATCATCCCCATGGACCTTCCGTCGCCTCACCAAGCTCCAAAAGGACCCATGATGATGCGGAGCATCCTACGGTCATCACCATGTCAAGAGTTCGCTTGGCAAGTGACACGTGCAACGCCTACTTCTCATACATAAAGGTGAATCTTCTCCTTTACACGTGTTCACTTGACCCTTCGAGGATGGTATACTACTTGACACTTCTCCCGTGCATGCATAAGTATTGTAGGAGCTTCACGGATGTCGAGGAGGAGTGCCAGCGCCAAGGAACGACTACACCGTCCATGCGAGGGAAGCATGGAAGAGAAGGAGGAAGAGAACTGGTCGCCTCCGAATGAGCGGTACTACCACCCACCCAAGAGGTACTATCATTCTCCAAGCGGTATTATCGCTAAAGCGGTACTACCGCCATGAGCCCTGCATTACCGCCTCTTTGTCTTGAGCTGCTGGCCTTTGGCCTTGTATCCCTCTCCCACTTACCCCTTCGTGGCTTAGACTATAAATAGACCACCTCCACTTCCTTTCTAGGGTTAGCGTTGATTTAGCTCATTAGATAGAGCCAAGCTCATCCATACCGGATCTACTCGACGAGAGACCGCGCCCTCTTCGGAGAAGATCCACCTTGATTCAAGACCTCCCTTTATGGAGAAGACCATCATCAAGACCTCCTCACGGAGAAGAACGGCTACCGCTTGTATCGTCCTTTGTTGACCTTGAATCATGTATCTCCTTTGTGTTCTTTGATCTAGCATTTGTGTGACCGATTCCTTGTTGGTTGAGTGTTTTCCCTCGCTCCTCCCCGTGATTTCCTCGTGTTCTTCCGCCGTTCTTCGTGATTCCCCGTGAGGATCCGCTCCAACGTGAAAGATCGCCCACGAGGGTTCCGCCCTACATCATCTATGGTATCATGAGCCACGTTGATCACGCTTTTGGAGCCCCTACCCTCTTTTTCTAGCTTGATTTTGTTGATTTCGCCCTAAATCCGAAAATCCCCACCAAAAATAGCCCCAATTTTTTTGTGATTTGTTAGTTTTGATGATGTTTTGTTGATTTTGATCCATGGATTTGCTTGGTTTCAAGTGGATCTAGCATCTCACCAAGTTTCCCCATCTTTTCTCCACAAAATCCATCCAATTTTGCCCCAAATCACCCATTTCCGTCCCAAAATCGCAAGAACGATTCCGAACAATCGAGAAAATCCCGACACAAGCGGTACTATCGCTTCTTCTAGCGGTACTACCGCTGAGAACCTCAAGCGGTACTACCGCCCCATGAACGGTACTACCGCTTAGGCCCCAGCTTTCAGCCGAAACAGTCGAAAATCCAAGCGACACGAGCGGTACTACCGCCTCCCCAGCGGTACTACCGCCCTGACCAGTTTCAGCTTTCCAAGTTTCACCGCTTTGCCCATAACTAATTCATCCGAACTCCGATTTTGACGTTTTAGCTCGCTTTTGAAGCTATTGACATCCCCTTCCCATAAAAATACTACCACCACCATTTCACTCCATCAAATTTTCGAACTTTGGCATCTTTGCCTAGGGCTTCCACCACATCCTCCGTGATAACCACCACCGACTTCCGCAACCTAGCCAATTTTGTTCCCTTTGCATTTGAGGTTGTTTGAGGTGTGATTCGAGTCTCCTAAGGTGTTTAGGCTACTTAGGGACGGTTGCATCTTCATCAACCACCACCACCACCATAACTTCCGTGATAGGCTTGCCCACCATACACTTCAACCACCTCAACTTAACCCAATAGTTGTTTGAGCTTTTTGAGTTGTGGCTTGTGTCTCCTAAAGTGTTTCGCTACTTAGGGACGGCAACTTCAACTCCGACACGCAGTATAGCCCATCATTCCACTCGATAGAGGCAAAGGTGTCCCGCCTTTCGATGAGATGTGGTTTTCGCTGGGAGGAAGTCGACTTTGACGATCCGACTACGAACGTGCGAGGACGCCGCGCCTTAGCAATCGCTAAACCAACTCCGAGAGGTTATTGACCACGCCGGAGCACGATCAACCTGACCACGAGGGTCTGTTTCCTGCGAGCAAACGAAGAACAAGCAAGAAACTGAGATTGCAATCTGGATATTGCGAATATAAGATGAAAGCTTTATTGATCAAGGTGGGGTTCTGTGGACGCTTTGTCTGGTCGTGAACACAAACGGCACGCCAAGTTGCAGCTATGGCGAACTTTTAATCTAAACAAAACCCAACGCCTAAACGGTGCCCTAAGGGCTGTATATATGGAGGAAGAGGGGGAATTTCGTGGCCCTTGGTGGAGGGGTCCAAATCAACCCTAACTCTTGTTTCCCCACACATACGGACTCTAAAACAGCCTATACTTAAGTATTTCGAAATTACATGGGCCTGGCCCACTAATAAGGTGACGCAGCACCTAGAATAGCCTATGGACGAATATTATGAAGTGGCATCTTGTATATTTCGTCCAAGGCCTCATGCACTCATTAGGGTGGCTTCAAAGTCCTGAATCATCACTTGTAACTCCGTTTGTTCTCCTTGCATGGCATTATCTCCATGCTTGTTCTTGCTCCAATGTCCATCCTTCTCCAAGCTAGGGCCTTCATTTGTAAGCAAAACAAATGTATCCAATTTAGGCAGCATCATATTCTCATGAACATTAGAATCATTACCAAGAAACGAAAGTACCTGATAATTTAATTGGCGTGCGCGAGCTCTAGTAATTGGTCCAGTATATGTAGCAGTAGGGGCTGTGGGTGTAACAATGGTATTGATGTCCTCATCATCCACTTCCGCATTGCCAAGTGCAAACCACCACCGCTTTCCGCTACCACCACTTTGACAATTGAAGTTTGAGATTTTGAGTTCGCGGTTTTTCCGTTTCCTAAGGTGTTTCGGCTACTTAGGGACGAGTCTCCATCATCTTGGTTTCTACATCAAGAACACCGCTACTCATCATCGCCGGACGGTAACCACCATATCATCTTGGTATCGTGGTATCCTCCATTGTATATTCCCTTCCCATTGCATTGTTAACCCCTAGCCTTACTTTTTATGCTATTTGCCTATCGAGACTAGCCATTTGAGTATTGCCGCAACGTTATTTGTGCACATTAGTGATCATACTTCCCATAGCATATATACCATATCATTGTGGTGCATATATTGGTATCATATCTTGTGTCACAAATTTGTTCCCGCATATACACAATTGCTGTCTTGGTTTGTGCATTGTGCAAAGTGGCCATACAAAAAAAAGAAAGAAATAAAGCTTTTAAGCAAAAGAGAGAGAGAGAGAGAGCAAAGAAGCTTGTAAGCAAGTGCCATAGCATCATACCACATTGCATATCAGATTGTCATATCCGATCATCTTGGATCATCTTGAGAGAAACACCGGGAACTATACATACATAGCATACTTGGGATAGAAGTTTATCCATTTTGCATCTTATAGGTTGTGCACAAGTGTCGATCCGCCTATTGAGCAATCGTCAAGCGCTCTCTTGAGTTGTGCAACACGAGCGCTTTTTCCGTGGATTCCACATTTTGTGCTCATTCCTTGGTTGCACGACCCCATTTATCTATGAGTGTGTGTTTTCCGTGTGCCATTCTTTGCTATTGGTCCATTTGTTTCACTTGCGAATTTGTGAATCTCTTTCAACATTATTGACTCTTGCTAACATTTTGCATTAAATTTTTGTGCCACTATCCTCACCGAGCTCCTCCATAAGCTTTACTTGTGTAGGTGTGAGAACCGACAAGGATTGGTACCAATAGTGCTATTTCATTGTCCGCATTTGAGTGAACTTGATTCATTGTCAACATCGGTCAAGGTACATTTGTATAAGTTCTTATCTTTCTCCCACTCATATTTGCTCGAGTCTTGTGTTGGATAGGCAAGGCATTTCATCTCCGGTCTTCGACAACAACGACGGCGTGAACAACTACATCACCAAAGCGTCTCTCTTCGATCTACAATGACAAGTGCAAAGCACACAATCAAGATTGCGAGAGCGCATCGAGAACATCTCCATCGACATTCATCACTCCGATGCAAGGAGAAGGGACTACTTCGATAAGAAGCTTGCCGCACATAAAGAGGAGCAAGATGCAAGGATGGAGGAGATTCGGGCCTTGATCAAGTCTTCTTCCCCTTCGTCATCTTCAAGGCGGCGACGTTCAAGCCACAAGTCTTCGGAGCGCCCAAGCGATCCAAGCGCAAATCGTCCTCGTCCACATCTACATGGCGACCACCATCACGCTCGTGGATCAACATCGCCATGAAGGGCAAGTCACCTCCAAGCATCATGTGCACGATTTACCACGAACGACATCTACTACGAGCCCAAGTGCGACAACGACACCATCATCATGAAGATGCTCAACAAGCGCAAAGGCACAAGTCCCAACAAGCCCTACCTCATGCCAAGTCGAAGCTTCATAAGCACAAGAGAAGACCGCGAGACGACCACCACCAAGACGGCGCTACGGCTACATCAACCTCTTCGGCATCTTCGCCAAGTGTTCTCAAAGCATCTTCGCTTTTGGACGACGGCATCTTCGCCACTTCCCACGTACGCCTACATCGACTTCATCAAGTCCAAGGCACCACCCACGAGCGAGGGCGACCTTCCATCTTCGGAAGCCCTCAAGGAAGATGGCCGAGCATGGGAAACTCCTTTGGTCATGGAGATGAGCTATGAGGTGCCACATCATATGGACCTCCAACACCAAGACGGTGACAAGACGGTCGAGCAAGGGCCATCCCTTCGACCACGGGCGACGAGCGCCAACCTCTTCAACAACATGAAGACGACGCCCACATTGGACTCATACTCTGAGTCAAGCTACGCGACCACAAGCATGGAGACATTTGCACCTACATCTCTCCGCACCCACATATATCGAGATGCCCCAATTGCCATGTGATGAGAGCCACCACCCCATGAGTGACATGAGTGACTCCACCATACGTGACATTGAGAGCATTTCCTATGAGAGGATGAGTGTGACCACCACTAGTCCCACACTTGAGAGCATGCCACACATCCTATGTGAGGTTGAGCGCCATTTGAGTGACTCCACCAACCATACGAGTGAGAGCATCATATTGGGAGTGAGTGAGCCACAGCACTTAGTGAGTGAGGTAGTTGACACGGCACATGAGGCCACTATGATTTCTAACGACTTAACCTCTACTCCTAGTGTGTTTTCTTCTTCGGTGCTAGGTCTCCTACATGACGACATGCCTATCCTCGACGAGTCCATCCCTACATTGGAGACGACGATGGCCATGGTGGACTATGTTGCACCCCCCACATGGTTCCATCAAGATGAAGATGACAACGGATGGATCGTTGACACCTCACCTACAACACATGAGCGATGCTCCAAAGGTAACATAGGTGATGGTACTTCTCTGATGTAGGGCGGAACCCTACGTGGGCGATCTTTCACGTTGGAGCGGATCCTACGGTGAATCACGACGAACACGCGGAAGAACAAGAGGGAAAACACGGGGAAACGAGAGAGAGATCACTCAACCGACAAGAAAACGATCACACAAGTGCTAGATTATCAAACACATAGAGTGGCACAAGATTCAAGGACAACAAAGGTAAGGATACACGAGTAGCCGTTCTTCTCCGAGAGGAGGTCTTGATGGGTCCACCCTAGAAGGGGGTCTTGAATCCGCTTGGGGATCTTCTCCGTAGAGGTCCTGATCTCCGAGGAGAAGTAGCCAAGTGGATGAGCAAAGGCTCTCTCACCTAAACATGAGCTAATCCTTTGCTAACCCCCACTAGGAGATGGGAGGGTCCTATTTATAGTCCGAGTGCAAATGGAAGTCAAACGAAGGGGTACATGGGCTTCAGCCCGATCAGCGCCGGACGTCCGGAAGGCGCTTGACGTGCCTTGTGAGCAATCGCTAAACCAACTGTTTCCGAGATGGTTATTGACCACGATCCGAGCACGCATCAACCAACTTCCGACCACGAGGGCCAACCTGACCACGAGGGCCTTTCCGCGAGCAAACGAAGAACAAGCAAGAAACTGAGATTGCAATCTGGATATTGCGAATATAAGATGAAAGCTTTATTGATCAAGGTGGGGTTCTGTGACGCTTTGTCCGGTCGTTGAACACAAACGGCACGCGGGTTGCAGCTATGGCTAACTTTAATCTAAACAAAACCTAAGGTCTAAACGGTGCCCTAAGGGCTGTATATATGGAGGAAGAGGGGGAATTTCGTGGCCCTTGGTGGAGGGGTCCAAATCAACCCTAACTCTTGTTTCCCCACACATACGGACTCTAAAAACAGCCTATACTTAAGTATTTCGAAATTACATGGGCCTGGCCCACTAATAAGGTGACGCAGCACCTAGAATAGCCTCGGACGACATTTATGAAGTAGCATCTTGTATATTTCGTCCAAGGCTTCATGCACCCATTATGGTGGCTTCAAAGTCCTGAAATCATCACTTGTAACTCCGTTTGTTCCCTTTATGCATGGCATTATCTCCATGCTTGTTCTTGCTCCAATGTCCATCCTTCTCCAAGCTAGGGCCTTCATTTGTAAGCAAAACAAATGTATCCAATTTAGGCAGCATCATATTCTCATGAACATTAGAATCATTACCAAGAAACGAAAGTACCGATAATTTAATTGGCGCATGCGAGCTCTAGTAATTGGTCCAAGATATGTAGCAAGAGGGGCTGTGGGTGTAACAATGGTATTGATGTCCTCATCATCCTCCCTTCTTGAAATGAAGTCGCCTCGACGGAAGCTCATATTCCTCACCCAAATAAGGCTTCAAATCTGCAATGTTAAAAGTGGACTAACCCCAAAATCTGCAGCAGCTCAAGTTTATATGCATTATCATTTATTTTCTAACACCTTAAATGGACCATCAAGACGTGGCATTAGCTTTGATTTATGCAAATTAGGAAACCTATCTCACGCAAATGTAACCAAACAAGATCTCCAGTGCAAAGACAACATGTTTTCTACCCTTATCTCCAAAGAAGTTTATATTTAGCATTCATACGCTCAATGTTTTCCTTAGTTATCTCATGCATTTTAAAATCAATTCAGCACGCTCTTTAGCATCAAAATTAACCTTCTCCAAGATGGAAGAGGCAACAAATCAATAGGTGCACGAGGTAGGAAGCCATACACAATTTCAAAAGGGCACATCTTAGTAGTAGAATGCAATGAACGATTATAAGCAAATTCAATATGAGGCAAGCATTCTTCCCACATTTTCTTATTATTCTTCAAAACAGCCCTAAGCATAGTAGACAATGTTCTATTGACTACTTCAGTTTGTCCATCAGCTTGGGGTGACAAGTAGTACTAAAAAGCAGTTTAGTCCCCAACTTAGCCCATAAACATCTCCAAAAGTGGCTAAGAAATTTAGTATCACGATCTGAAACAATAGTATTTGGCACACCATGCAAGCTTAATAATTTCACGAAAGAACAAATCAGCAACATTAACAAAGATCATCGCTTTTATGACATGGTATAAAGTGTGCCATTTTCGAGAATCTATCCACGACAACAAATATGCTATCCTCCCTTCTTTGTTCGAGGTAAACCTAAAACAAAGTCCATAGATATATCCTCCCAAGGAACACTAGGCACAGCAAAGGCATATATAAACCATGAGGATTGAGTCGTGACTTAGCTTTTTGACATGTAGTGCAGCGAGCAACAAAACGCCAACATCCCGCCTCATCTTTGGCCAAAAGAAATGTGTAGCAAGTATATCCTCCGCCTTCTTGACGCCAAAGTGTCCCATTAATCCTCCTCCATGCGCCTCCTGCAACAACAAAAGACTAACAGAGCTAGCAGGAATGCATAGCTTGTTAGCACGAACACAAAACCATCATTAATAACGAACTTGTTCCATGTTCTTCCTTCTTTACAATTCTGCATTACATCTTTAAAATCAGCATCATGCACATATTGATCTTTGATGGTCTCCAAACCAAATATTTTGAAGTCAAGTTGTGAAAGCATAGTATAGCGACGAGACAAAGCATCAAGAATAACATTTTCTTTACCCTTCTTGTGTTTAATGACATAAGGGAAAGTCTCAATGAATTCAACCCATTTAGCATGTCTACGATTCAGTTTAGCTTGACTTTTAATATGTTTCAAAGATTCATGATCGAATGTATAACAAATTCTTTGGGCCATAAATAATGTTGCCATGTCTCTAAAGTCCTAACAAGAGCATATAATTCTTTGTCATAAGTAGAATAGTTCAGACTAGGCCCACTCAATTTTTCGTAAAAGTATGCAACAGGTTTGCCATCTTGTAATAACACACCTCCTAATCCAATTCCACTAGCATCACATTCAAGCTCAAAAGTCTTATTAAAGTCGAAGTTGGAGTAAAGGAGCATGTGTCAACTTATCTTTCAATACCGTGAAGGCTTCTTCCCGTATGCGGTACCCCAAACAAAAGGCACATCCTTCTTTGTAAGCTCATTGAGAGGTGCAGCAATGGTGCTAAAGTCTCTCACAAAACGCCTATAGAAACCAGCGAGTCCAAGAAAACTCCTCACTTGTGTGACTGCTTTGGCTGCGCCAACTCTCAATAGCTTCAATCTTGGCTTTATCAACTTCAATTCCTCGTGGAGTAACAACATAGCCAAGAAAAGATACTCGGTCGGTGCAAAAGGTGCACTTCCCAAGGTTACCAAACAAACGGCATCACGAGAGCATTAAAAACAGCACGAAATGTTCCAAATGTTCTTCCAAAGATTTGCTATAAATCAGTATATCATCAAAGTAAACTACCACAAATCGTCCAATGAAAGCACGAAACTTCGCTCATTAATCTCATGAAAGTACTAGGTGCATTAGTTAACCCAAAAGGCATGACTAACCACTCATATAATCCAAACTTAGTTTTAAATGCTGTTTTCCATTCATCTCCCAATTTCATACGAATTTGATGGTATCCACTACGCAAATCAACTTTGGAGAATATTGTAGAGCCACTCAATTCATCAAGCATATCATCTAGCCTAGGAATAGGATGACGATAACTAATAGTAATATTATTAATGCCTCTACAATCAACACACATACGCCGACGCACCATCCTTTTTAGGCACTAGTATAATAGGAACAGCACAAGGACTAAGAGATTCGCAGATATAACCTTTGTCGAGCAGCTCCTCGTACTTGACGATAATCTCCTTCGCCTCCTCCGGATTGGTACGGTATGGTGCGCGGTTGGTAGCGATGCACCGGAATTAAGTCAATTTGATGCTCAATCCTCGAATAGGTGGTAATCCCGTGGCACGCCTTGTGGGAAGACGCCAACAACTCCTGCAAAATGTTAGTGACAAGCAGGGGCAAAGAGGAAGGCACGCCCTCGAATGAAAATAATGCCTCTTTGCACACAAAAGCATAGCAAACAGATTTGCTAGAATCTAGCTCATCAATATCAGATTTGGTGGCAAATAAACATGCACTTTTCAGTTTAATTTCGAAGCAACATTAGATGGTTTATTATTAGGCTTCATTTGTTGCTCAAATTCTTTTGCCACAATCTGATTTTCACTCTTATTTTTCTCCTGTTTTGCTTTATTAGCTCTATTAATATCATCTTTCAAAATGGAATCAGGAGTCATAGGAAGCAAAGTAATATTTTTATCCTTGTGAACAAGAGTATACTGATTGTTTCTACCATGGTGTACAGAATTTTATCAAATTGCCATGGTCTACCAAGTAATAAGGAACATGCTTGCATAGGTACCACATCACAATCAACATAATCAGCATATGTAGAGATACTAAAATGCACACTAACAAAGACGTGTTACCTTAACCTTGCCGCTGTTGTTGAACCATTGGATGTAGTAAGGATGTGGATGTGGTCTTGTGGTGAGAGAAAGCTTCCACCATATCCATGCTAGCCAAGTTGTTGCAGCTCCTCCATCTATGATGACGCTAATAGAACGCTCCTTCACAACTCCCTTTGTATGGAACAAGTTATGCCTCTGATTTTGCTCAGCTTGTGTAACCTGCACACTCAAAACACGTTGAGCAACTAAACATTCATACCGTCAAGATCTTCAAAGAGCCATGTATTGCGCCTCAAGATCGTAATCATCTCCACCGTGTTCTTCATGTGTAATAAGAGCCAAAGTCTCTTCATCATAGTCACTAGCGACTCATACCCACCATCCTCAAGAGCAATCATCACACGCTGAGATTGGCATTCTCTCAAAAATGTCCTCTTCCCTTACAACGACGACAAATAATATCACTTGTGTGCCCTGCTGACGCCATGGAAGAAGAAGAGCTCTGTAGGCCCAAAGCAGTGTACTCTTGGCGATAGTGGTGGTTGTGCCTGCTTTGTATCACGGTTGAGGTGGCAGCCACGGAGGTGCCGTGTAGTAGAACGGTGGAAGTAGATGATGCACGTGGTGTCCATGATGAAGGTCGACCTGCAGAAAAGTTAGTCCGCCAAGGCCTGCCGATCCTGACTTCACGCTCAGCTTTACAAGCAAGATGGAATAATCGAGTGATATTATTATAATCCTTGTAGTCTAGAATGGTCTGAATCTCTATTTAATCCACCCGTAAAACGTGCAAGCATAGCTTCATTCTCCTCAACAATACCACATCTAATCAAGCCAGTTTGTAATTCCCGATAATATTCTTCACCGAATTTTTCCTTGTCTTAAGCGCTGCAATTTTTGAAGTAATTCACGCTGATAATATGGTGGAACCCAACGAGTACGCATAGCAGTTTTCAAAGCAGCCCAAGTAGCTGAACAGATATAATCTACAATGTTCGACCACCAAACACATGCAAAGCTAGTGAAAGCACAAACAAAGCAGCAGAACACGCCTCCCTCGTGATATTGTAAACATGTAAATCGTTGTTCAGTTTCTAACTCCCAAGTAAGATATATATCAGAACATATCTACCCTCAAATGGTGGAATATTCAATTTCAGTTTAGGGAGATGGTCATGATCTCGCACTCAAGGGGAGCCCAACATTGCCATTATTTGCATGTGGACGACCTGGTGGTTGTGGTGCTGGTGGTTGCACGAGTTCGATGTTGATCAACCTCATCCTCGTAAGCTCTCACATAATCATCCTCCCCACCGCAGCAGCAGGAGCCACGTATATCAACAAGAGCAGCACCAAAGAGCTTGGCCAGTCAAGAGGGACACGGAAGCTCATGGAGGGCTGTTTCACATGTGGAGGTAGTCCGTGTTGTTGTAGTAGAGGTGCGTTAGGTGCAGCCGGTGGTGGTGGTGGTAGACGCACGAGCAATTCATTAAACTTGTTATCGAGCTTTGTTTCAACGCCTTCTCAATGCCATCTATCTTCTCCATGGCCTCTTCAAATCTATTTAGCACATCGTCCACCGCCCACTCATCATTTGTTGAAACTTATCATGTAGCGCTTTGTTTGTCATGTTCTCCCAACCACCTCGCTGGCTTGTGATCCTGCCATGGTTAGCAGCAATAGAAACACACAAGAATATGATTCGACAGACTACTAGGAAGTGGTGGTGGTGGTGGGTGGATAATCACAACCCGCAAGCAAATCTCAAATTCTTACCAGCCTACCCAAAGAAGAAAGCGTGATCGGAACCGATGTAGTCAAAACTCTCAAAGCTTGATAGAGCGATTACTGTGGAGAGTCAAACGCACGATGTAGATGTATGTGGAGCTGGAAGGCTTATAATATGGTAGCAAAAAAGGTTAGCAATAATCAATTCAGAGATGCAAAGTTGAATAAACGCCAACGACGGTATCAGGTTGGTCCTAGGCTAGACCGCTAGAGACGCGAGCCTAGAACACTAACAAAATCACGGCGCTGCACGTAAACAAGGGAAAAGCACACTGAATTTTTTTTTTTTTTTTTTTTTTTTGCTTTTTTTTTTTTGCTTTTTTTTTTTTTTTTGCGAAAAATCACTATAATGGCGAGTGTCTCAAAACTCTTCCGAGGTCAAACCGACAGATGGGCACGAAATTTTTTCGACCAAATTTTTTTTTTTTCGATCGCCTTGACCCAAAAACTGAAACGGGTCAAAAAACTTTCTATAACGGCGATCGCCTCAATACACTTAGAAACACTTAAAATAGGATAGCCGTAAAATTTTTCGACAAGTGCGCTTGAAATTTTGGGCCTAAACGGAGGGTGGTTTCAGACTTTTTTTTTTTTCCAAACCTACTCCGCAAGGAAACACGAATCGAAACTAGATGGATCTCAAAACAACCCTAATATGCAAGGAACTCGGATTGGTGGTGGATATATGGTGGTGGATATATGGCAGCGGTGGTGGTGGTATATGGATATGGATTCAGAGCGGTGGCGGATAAGCAATGGTGGAAGATGGCAAGGCGATGATGATGATGAAAGGCGGCGGCGTGACAACTTATGACCGTAACTCAAACTCTAAAAGACTAGACTCTAAGACCAAAGAACTTGACACGACGATGCAACCGCAAATTCAACAAAGCAAACCCTAAAAAGATTATGCAAAGGCTCGATTGGTTCGGATATGATGAACTAACCCTAATTTTTTTGTGGCTTTTTCGTGGACTATAGGTATGAAGAATGACTCGATCTAAACTACGGAAAACTGTAAAATCTCACCGAGCAACCTGAAAATCTGATACCACTTGATAGAGGCAAAGGTGTCCCGCCTTTCGATGAGATGGTGGCTATCGCTTCGAGGAAGTCGACTTTGACGATCCGACCACGAACGCAGCGAGACGCCGCGCTTTAGCAATCGCTAAACCAACTCCGAGGGTTATTGACCACGCCGAGCACGATCAACTCGACCACGAGGGCCTGCTTCGCGAGCAAACGAAGAACAAGCAAGAAACTGAGATTGCAATCTGGATATTGCGAATATAAGATGAAAGCTTTATTGATCAAGGTGGGGTTCTGTGACGCTTTGTCCGGTCGCTGAACACAAACGGCACGCCGGTTGCAGCTATGGCGAACTTTTAATCTAAACAAAACCTAAGGTCTAAACGGTGCCCTAAGGGCTGTATATATGGAGGAAGAGGGGGAATTTCGTGGCCCTTGGTGGAGGGGTCCAAATCAACCCTAACTCTTGTTTCCCCACACATACGGACTCTAAAAACAGCCTATACTTAAGTATTTCGAAATTACATGGGCCTGGCCCACTAATAAGGTGACGCAGCACCTAGAATAGCCTCGGACGACATTTATGAAGTAGCATCTTGTATATTTCGTCCAAGGCTTCATGCACCCATTATGGTGGCTTCAAAGTCCTGAAATCATCACTTGTAACTCCGTTTGTTCCTCTTGCGCATGGCATTATCTCCATGCTTGTTCTTGCTCCAATGTCCATCCTTCTCCAAGCTAGGGCCTTCATTTGTAAGCAAAACAAATGTATCCAATTTAGGCAGCATCATATTCTCATGAACATTAGAATCATTACCAAGAAACGAAAGTACCGATAATTTAATTGGCGCATGAGCTCTAGTAATTGGTCCAAGATATGTAGCAAGAGGGGCTGTGGTGTGTAACAATGGTATTGATGTCCTCATTTGAGCAAAATCAAGGACATCATGGAAACAAGCATGTAAACGTGACGTAGTGGTGCAAATATGTGTGACAAGAGAATAAGCATCTACCTCAAGATCATAGCAATCATGCATAAAGCGCTCGACAAATGGTCGATGGTAGGTCATTCACAACACCAAATAAGATGAGATGTCTAAACACATGGGTCAAGTGCAAGACAATCCAAGCATAATATGCATAGGGTGTAGTGAATATAGTGTGGCACTCAACACAATATAAAGAGCAATTGTTCATCATGTGTGAGGCAATCAAGTGAATCATGTAACAAGCAAAGGGACATGGCATAAATGAAGAAATGATATTGGTGCAACCAACCATATGATAGTAGCAAGTAGTCCGCGAATTGGATGCAACACACAAGGTATATATGTCATGAAGCATGGAAATGTGGGAATCATGGGTGAAAGCAATATCTCGAGTATGCGTGCAAATGGTGCAAGCAACACATGAAGTATGGTCCACAATATCCAAGCTCAAGAAGGATGTCACCTTGAAGGTGTGTCCTTGTGCATTCTTCACAATGCCAAGTGGAAGCAAATGCGTGTAGAAGTGATTCGTGGTAGAATGTATGAGGCTCGCTCTCAAGAGCTCGAATGGTCAACTCACGTGAAGTGGAAGTCGACACAAAGTCCAAGTATCCTACACATGCACAAAACAAAAGAAAGAACGTATGCGCATGGTAGATGAACTCATCATCCATCATGACGGTTCTCATCTTTTGCACATAACCATTAGAAGCACAAGTGCATGAATAATATGATGCAACAATGGCAATATTCATGGCGCTAGGTATATGGTGCAAAGAAGTAAGACAAGCATGCTTCACATGTAATATGTCAAAATCTCCAATCATGTGTGAGAATGCTATGGGGCAAACTCATGAGCAAGATTTAATAGCATGGTTGCACTCAATACATGGCAAATCTAGCATGAGAGAGGCAACATATGGAGATATGTGACAAGAAGCAATAACAATGATGTGCAAAGCATGTAGATGGTTGTCATCACCCGCATGAAATGATGATGCAACATAAGCAAGCATAGTAATCAAGTCGCAAACTAGTGGAGCGAAGATGCAACACACTAGAAGAAATCATGGCAATCATGTCATGTAAACAAATAATAGGCATAGGGAATGCACATGACATATCGCAAGCACGAACACAAAGCAAGATCATAGTGTCATCATAGGCATGGGGCACAAAGCAATCATGGCAATACCAAACAATATCTCCACCACGCTTGCAAATACACATACAAGTACTCGAATCAATCATCATGTGTAATGCAAAGAATGGGTCACAAATGCATGGCAAATGCATAGGAATGGGCATATCATGCAAAGTGAACATGGCAACATGGGCAAAAGATATATAATGGAGAACAACCCATAGCCAAGTGAGGGCCATGTAGAAGAAATGCGAAGTCTTTGCGCCAAGAGAGCGGTGGAAAGTCACCCATGGGATCCCAAATCATCGCTGTTTCTAGAGCTCGCTTTGTCAACTCGTGGATTGCGAAGTTTGACAAGTATTCATGGGTACCTACACAAAAGAGACACAAACCAAAGAAATTTTGTAGGTGGTAAATGTACACATCATCCATCATGATGTGTATGTGCACGTGTGAGTTAGCACAAGATAAGCATCGCCAAAGAAATTTGATGCATGGTATAAGAACATGTCATCCATCATGAAAGAATAGTTATTATGTATGACACGATGGGGACACAAATTGAGGATGCAAGTATATGGCACATCAATATCATGTTTATTCATGGGGAGCATATGGTGCACACAAGTATTGGGATCATGCAATGAATGGGATGAATCAAAATCTCCTAAAATGTATGAGGAAACTATGGGGTCTCCTCATGAGCAATATCGGAAACATCACATGGAGAAAATGGACAACATCCAAAACAATGCATATCCTGTTAGGTGGTCATGGCATGGCATATGAGATAAATGATGCAAAGGAAGCATATCAATATCATCACAAGAAAAACAAATGCCAATAACCATGGGCTTGTCATGTATGCCATATGTGCAAATTGGGTTTATTTTAATGGCATATGCATAGTCACTATGAAGAGATTGCAAATAAGACATATGGTTGATCTCATGCATAGCATATGACAAGTCAAGCGGATTAGCAAACATGATGTGACCTAAAGAATTGTCACAAGAAATCCTATGTAACATGGCATCACAACTAATAGAATCCACATGAGAATCATCATATTCATCATAAATGGGCAAATCGTCACATGGGGAAATCATACTAGAATGAAGCATGTCAATAGGGCGATCAACATCATGCAAGCAATCAATTTCAAAATAGTCCACTAGTGGGACGAGAGCATCACCGTCACCTTTGGTACCTTTGTCATTCCACTCAAGTGGTGTAGGTGAGGTGGGAAGACCAAATGGTGGTCATCTTCATCTTGATGGAACCATGTGGGGTGCATCATATTCCACCATGGCCATCGCCTTGTCCAAAGGGAGGACGAAATCGCCGAGGATCGGCACACATCATAAATGGGACCTAACACCAAATGAGAAGACACAATAGAGGTAGAGGTCAAGTTGTTAGTGTTGAAAGTGGCCTCACTCTCTCTATGTGGTGGTTCACCACTCCCTCAAGGTAGGTGCATTCAAACTCACGTATGGTGGAGTCACCATCTCACACAAGTGGTGGTTGTGGCTCTCCTCACATGGGATTTGTGGCAGCTTATCATGTATGGGGCTAGTGGTAAAGTCACTCTCACTCTCAATATGGTGGAAAAAGTCACTCAAGTCATCTGGACGTCCGCCGTGGTCAAAGGAAAATCCATGCTCAACCGCCTCGCAATGCCGCCGTGGATGAAGGTCAAGATGGCACATCATCGCCTCGCCGTGGATGAAGGTCAAGATGGCTCAACATCACTCGCCGTGGATGAAGACCAAGATGGCACAACATCACTCTCGCCTCCTAAGATGGAAGCATCATCCTTGCTCGCCACCTTGTCGCTGCCTCCAAAGCTTGGTCCTTGAAGGTCTCCGAGTCGATTTGTCGCCGCACCATCTTGAAAAAGAGTCAAGGTAGACTCGCATCATCAATGCCACAAAGAGGGATGGCGTGAAGTCGCACTTGGGAGCATCGCCTTGGAGCTTGTCGGCTTGGACATCGTGGTGGTACTAGCCTCATGCTTGTCGAGAGCTTGGTCGCCGCTAAGTATGCTTGGGGTGGAGAAGCCTTGGCCTTCATGAATTCTTGTTCACTTTGAGAGCACCAATGTAGTAGTCGCCGATGGACTTGTAATTTCGAGGAAGATATTCTTGGAGATGTCGTTGTTCAATCCCATCATGAAGTGAAACTTCATCGAAATGGGGTCGCCCATGCCGGCTCGTCAGAAGGCAATCTTCATCTCCTTGAAGTACTTGTCGATGGACTTGGATCCTTGGGTGGTGTTCTCCAATTGGCGCCGGTTGTTCCGTAGGTTGGAGGCACGAACTCTCGCCGCAAAGCTCTCTTCATCTTGGACCAACTCATCTCGTAGCACCAAGGTGTGTGAAGCCACCATGTCGAGGCGTAGTCGTGGAAGTTTCTTGTGGCGCACTTCACTTGATCTTCGGAGGAACTTGATGTAGCTTGAGGTAGTCGCCCATCAAACGCTCCCACTCGAGGTACTCTCGGTTCTTGAGTCCCATAGAAAGGAATCTCGTGGTCGATGTCGAGGTCGAGTAGCTCGTGGAAGTCGCGGACTTGAGCTTGGGGAGCTTCTCTGAGCGTAGTCTTGAGGTACTTGTTGGCGAAGATGCCGATGTCCATAGGCGAAGATGCTTTGAAGTCGCCATGGCTTAAGATGCCAAGGAGATGGTGAAGTCGTTGAGCGGTTGTTGGTGTTGAGCTCATGACCTTCACGTTCTTGTGGTGATGGTGTCGATGCCGATGTGATCTTGCCGGAGATGGTAGCACGAAGCATGTGCTCTTGAGCGCCTTCTCAAGATGAGGAAGATCGCTTGTAGGACTTGATGAGGGCTTTGATCTCTCCATTTGAGATTGCCTCTGGCGTTGGAGTTGTTGTTCGTGGCATCGAACTCGCCGTTGTTGTTGTAGACCAAGGTGAAATGCCTTGCATATCCATCACAAGACTCGAGCAAATATGAGTGGGAGAAAGAGAAGAACTTATACTAATGTACCTTGACCGATGTTGAAAATGAATCAAGTTCACTCAAATGCGGACAATGAAATAGCACTATTGGTACCAATCTTGTCGGTTCTCACACCTACACAAGTAAAGCTTATGGAGGAGCTCGTGAGGATAGTGGCACAAAATTTAATGCAAAATGTTAGCAAGAGTCAATAATGTTGAAAGAGATTCACAAATTCGCAAGTGAAACAAAGGGACCAATAGCAATATGAGGCACACGGAAACACACACACGGATAGATAAATGGGGCCGCAACCAAGGAATGAGCTCAAATGTGGAATCCACCAAAACGCTCGTGTTGCACAACTCAAGAGAGACGCTAGCACGATTGCTCAATAGGCGGATACGACACTTGTGCACAACCTATAAGATGCAAATGGATAAATTTATATCCCAAGTATGCAATGTATGTATGGTTCCCGTGTTTCTTTCAAGATGATCCAAGATGATCGGATATGACAATCTTATATGCAATATGGTATGATGCTATGGCACTTGCTTACAAGCTCTTTGCTCTTTCTTTCTTTGCTTAAAAGCTTATTCTCTTTTTTTTATCTATGGCCACTTTTGCACAATGCACAAACCAAGATAGCAATTGTCTATATGCGGGAACAAACTTGAGACACAATGGATGATATGATACCAATATGATATGGTATGGTATGTAATGGAAGGTATGATCACTAATGTGCACAAGTAACGTTGCCGGCAATACTCAAATGCCTAGTCTCGATAGGCAAGTAACGCAAAAGTAAGGCTAGGGGTTAACAATGCAATGGCAAGGGGAATATACAATGGAGGGATACCACGATACCAAGATGATATGGAGGTTACCGTCCGGCGATGATGAGTAGCGGTGTTCTTGATGTAGATACCAAGATGATGGAGACTCGCCCTAAGTAGCCAAACACCTTAGGAAACGGAAAACCGCGAACTCAAAATCTCAAACGCCAAATGTCAAAATGGTGGTAGCGGAATGCGGTGGTGGTTTGCACTTGGCAATGCGGAAGTGGAATGGTGGGTTATGCGAGTCAATGTTAGTTGCCGCCCTAAGTAGCCAAACACCTTAGGAGACACAAACCACAACTCACATAAGCTCAAACAAAATTGGGTTAGGTTGGGTTGTTGGAAGTGTATGGTGGGCAAGGGCTATGTGGAAGTGGTGGTTGTGGTTGATGAAGAAGCAATCGTCCCTAAGTAGCCAAACACCTTAGGAGACTCGAATCACTACTCAAACAACCTCAAATGCTATGGGGAACAAAATTGGTTAGGGCGGAAGACGGTGGTGGAGAAGCGGATGATGGGTGGAAGCCCTAGGCACACTTGCCAAATTTTCAAAAATTTGATGGAGTCAAATTGTGTTGGTGGTATTTTTGTTGGAAGGGGATGTCAAGAGCTTTTCAACGAGCTAAAGAACGCCAAAATCGGAGTTCGGATGAATTAGTTATGGACAAAACAAAAATCAGCCAAGTCTGAATTACAGGTTACGGACGTCCGGAAATGGTCGGACATCCGTGGAATTCAGTTCGTTAGGGTTCCGTCGTCCGAAAAGGTCGGACGTCCGGTAGTTCCAGGGCTCCGGACGTCCAGAAACTCCGGTCGTCCGTGGGTCGAGGTCAACTCGAAAATTGAGATCCGGACGCGATTTTGGGCGGAATTTTGGGATTTTCGGTCAAAATTGAAGAGATTTCGTGGATGAAAGATGGGGAAACTTGGGGAAATGTTAGACCCACTCAAACCAAGCAAATCCATGGATCAAAATCAACAAAACATCATCACACTAACAAATCACAAAAACAATTTGGGGCTATTTTTGGTGGGGATTTTCGAAATTGGGGAAGAACGCAACAAAATCAAGCTAGAAAACACGGGGTAGGGGCTCCAAAACGTGATCAACGTGGCTCATGATACCATAGATGATGTAGGGCGGAACCCTACATGGGCGATCTTTCACGTTGGAGCGGATCCTACGGTGAATCACGACGAACACGCGGAAGAATAAGAGGGAAAACACGGGGAAACGAGAGAGAGATACTCAACCGACAAGAAAACGATCACACAAGTGCTAGATTATCAAACACATAGAGTGGCACAAGATTCAAGGACAACAAAGGTAAGGATACACGAGTAGCCGTTCTTCTCCGAGAGGAGGTCTTGATGGGTCCACCATAGAAGGGGTCTTGAACCGCTTGGGGATCTTCTCCAGAGAGGTCCTGATCTCCGAGGAGAAGTAGCCAAGTGGATGAGCAAAGGCTCTCTCACCTAAACATGAGCTATTCCCAAGCTAACCCCACTAGGAGATGGAGGGTCCTATTTATAGTCCGAGTGCAAATGGAAGTCAAAACGAAGGTACATGGGCTTCAGCTCAAGATCAGCGCCGGACGTCCGGAAGGCGCTTGACGTCCGGAGGCTCGGGAAGGTCCGGCTGTCCGACCTGCTCGTCGTCTGGCCGATTCTTCTTCGCCAGAGGCGTGTTTGTCGTCCGTAGGGGCCCGCCGCCCGGGCTTCAGAGGGTCCGACGTCCGGAGGCTGCTTGGTCGTCTGTAGTTTTGGCTCGGATTACGCCCGGACGTCCGGCAGCTCCGGCCGTCCCGTAGATCTGGTTCGGTGACGGTTTCCGGACGCCCGGAGGGCGCTGGACGTCCGTGTCTCGGGAGAGTGTCGGACGCCCAGAGTCTTCCTGGCCGTCTGCCGGGGACTCGCCCGCCTTTTTCCGCTTCTCTTCTGTGCTTCTCGCCGATGGTGTAGGTGTTCGACGCTTGCACTCCTCCTAGTCGTCCGTGAAGCTCCGGCCATACCTATGCATGCACCCGAGTGGAGTGTCAAGTAGTATACCATCCTCAAGGGGTCAAGGAATATGTGTAAAGGAGAAGATTCACCTTTAGGTATGGGAAGTAGAGGTCGCACGGTCACTTGCCAAACGGACTCTTGACATGGTGATGACTGAGGATGCTCCGTGATCATTCTCTTGTCCCACTAGTGGACCATCTTGACATTGATTGCTCCCATGATGTTGACCCACCTATTACCATGCTTCATGCTAGTGAAACTTCTTCATGCCTCGACTTACCTATTTATGATGAATATGATGATGAGCATGTTGAGTTGCTTAGTTGTGACGCCATGCTCCATAGGATATCATGTGAAAATTCTATTGGTCACATCATGTTTGACAATCCATTGAACTTGTCATATGCTATGAGTGAGATCTCTCATATTGCCTCACTTCAATCTCAACATAGTAACTATGCATGCCCCATTAAAATAAATCCCATTTGCACTTATGGCATAGATGACGAGATGATGGTCATTGGCCTTTGCTTCTCTTGTGATGATATTGCCATGCTTCCTTTACATGATTTATACAATTCATCTACTATTCCATGCCATGATCACATTGTTCCAAATATGCATTGTCTTGGATGTTGTCAATATTCTCCATCTGATGTTTCCATTAATGCTCATGAGGAGGCCCCCATAGTTTCCTCATACATGTTTGGAGATTTTGATTCATCCCATCCTTTGCATGATTCCCATAATTATGCGGCACCATATGCATTCCATGAATAACAATGCTCTAGATATTTCTCATGATGCATTACACAATTTGAGTCTCCATTATGCGATACATAACAACAAACCTATCATGATGGATGACATGTTTTTATATCACGATCTCATTTATTTGAGCATTGGCTATTTTGTGCTCACCGACACATGAACGTATGCATCATGATGGATGATGCGACATCTACCACGCATACACAATTTTCTCTTTGTCTTTGTTTTGTGTAGGTACCACATACACTCGCCAACATCTCAATCCCATGAGTTGATTTAAACGAGCTCTTGAGAGCAATGATGACTTGGGATCCCGTGGACTATCCTTACCACCATTCCTTCGCAAGGACTACGCAAGACCTCTTCTACTTGGCTCTCACACGGCTATGGGCTATTTACCACTTGTCACCTTATGCTCATTTTACCGTGTTCACATTGCATGCTATACTTGATTCTATGCCTTTGCCATGCAATTGTGACCCTTGCTTGCATATACCCATGATTCAATATTATGCTACTTCTATGTGTATTTGCATGCTTGGTGGAGATCCTTGTTGCTATTGCCATGTTTATCATGTGCCCCATGCTATTGATGCTATTTTGCTCATATCTTGCCTTCATGCTTGTGACATGTCATGTGAAGTATTCATGCACACTATTTGCACTCATGACATGATTGCCTTGATTCCTTCTAGTACGCTGCATCTTCGCATTACTAGCTTGCTTCACTTGATTGATATGATTGCTTCCTATGTTGCATCACCCATGTTCCACTATTACTTGCTTTCTTGGGTTGATGACATATATGCTCATGCCTCTCACATGATATATCTTGATCATTGTCTCTTGTGTCCATTAGTTGCCTCTTTCATATGTATTGAGTGCAACCATACTATGCTTATTGATCTTGGAGACTTTGACATATTACTTGTGATGCATGCTTGTTTGATTGAGCCTATTGCATTTGGTTGTTCTTGCATCATATGCCTCCATACTATGACACGCTCCCTTGAACTTAGATGATGTAGGGCGGAACCCTACGTGGATGATCTTTCACGTTGGAGCGGATCCTACGGGAATCACGAAGAACACGTGAAGAACACGAGGAAATCAAGGGAGGAACTGATATAAGCGGAACCTCACGGAACGATCTTTCACGTTGGAGCGGATCCTACGTGAATCACGCATTTAACATGCTGAAGAACAAGAGGGAAACACGGGAAAACGAGAGAATTCACTCAACCGACAAGAAATCAATCACACAAGCGCTTAGATCGATGAACACATAGAGTGGCACAAGATTCAAGAACAATAAAGGTAAAGATACACAGTAGCCGTTTTTCTCCGAGAGGAGGTCTTGATGGGTCCACCCTAGAAGGGGGTCTTGAACCGCTGGGAATCTTTCTCCAGAGCGGCCCCGATCTCCGAGGAGAAGTAGCCGAGTGGATGAGCAAAGCCCTCACACAAATATGAGCTAATCTCTTTGCTAACCCCCACTAGGAGATGGAGGGTCCTATTTATAGTCCGAGTGCAAAATGGAAGTCAAAACGAGGGGTACATGGGCTTCAGCCAGATCAGCGCCGGACGTCCCGAAGGCGCGGACGTCCGGAGGCTCGGAAGGTCCGGCTGCCCCTGACCTGCTCGGTCGTCTGCCGATTCTTCTTCTCGCCAGAGGCGGTTTGCCGTCCGTAGGGGCCGGCCTGCCCGGCTTTCAGAGGGTCCGGACGCCCGGAGGCCGCCGGCCGTCCCGTAGTTTTGGCTCGGTGATTGCCGCCCGGACGTCCGGGCAGCTCCGGCCGTCTGTGAGATCTGGTTCGGTGACGAGTTCCGGACGTCCGAGGGCGCCGGACGTCTGTCTCTGGAGAGTGTTGACGTCCCGAGTCTTCCGGCGCCCGTCACCGGGGACTCTCGCAGCTCCGCTTTTTCCGCTTTCTGCTCTGTGCTTCTCATGGATGGTGTAGGTGTTCTTGACGCTTACACTCCTCCTCGTCATTCGTGAAGCTCCGATCATACCTATGCATGCACCCGAGTGGAGTGTCAAGTAGTATACCATCCTCGAAGGGGTCAAGTGAACACGCAAAGGAGAAGATTCACCTTTAGGTATGGGAAGTAGAGGTCGACGTGTCACTTGCCAAACGGACTTTTGACATGGTGATGACTGAGATGCTCCGTGATCGAACGAGGGGAAAACACTCAACCAACAAGGAATCGTCACACAAATGCTAGATCGATGAACACAAAGGGAGATACATGATTCAAGGTCAACAAAGGACGATACAAACGGTAGCCGCTCTTCTCCGTGAGGAGGTCTTGATGGGGTCCACCCTAGAAGGGGTCTTGAACCGCTTGGGGGATCTTTCTCCAAGAGGTCCTGGCTCCGAGGAGAAGTAATCAAGTGGACGAGCAAGGCTCTCACACAAACATGAGCTAAACCTAAGCTAACCCTAGAAAGGAGGGGAGGTGGTCTACTTATAGTCCGAGCCACTAAGGGGTAAGTGAGAGGGGGATATAAGGCCAAAGGTCACAGCTGGCAAGACACAGTAGAGCGGTAGTACTGCTTGGGAGGGCGGTAGTACCGCCAGTAAGCGTAGTAGTGCTTGACCGGGCGGTAGTACCGGACCCGGGTCGCCGAGCATGTGGAGTTTGTCGGGTTGAGCGGCAGAGAGCGGAAGTTCGCCAGAGTGCCAGCTGGGGGCCTTTAGCGGTAGTACCGCTTGGTGTTGGCGGTAGTACCGCCGCCTGGTCTTCTTTCTCCTTCTCCTTCCTTCGCTCACAAGACGCTTGGCCTTGGTCCTTGGGCTCTCCATGGTCTCCTAGTGTACCTCGAGTATGCACAAGGTCCGCCTTTAGAAAAGCATCCATGTCCTATATGCGGAAAGGGAAGATTCGGAAAGGAGCGAAGTTCACCTTAGGTCCAATGGCGCAAAGTCGAGGTCTCATCTTATGTATCTTTGGGGCTTGAGAGTAGATGGAGTGTACATGGGGATGAACGGGATGCTCCGTCATCATCTCCTCCCTGGGAAAAGATCCGACTTGATCGTGATCCTCATCACCATGGAAACGTATTGTCGAGAGACGGACTTGTAGTTGGACGGTTGAAGACATGGCGCAATCCAAGTAGTCCACTGTGTCGCCGGGATGGTAGACCTGCAAAGAGAGCAAACACAAACGACACTCGGAATACAATGGTTAGCGCACACAAAGTGTCCATCATGTAAGAATGAGTCTGCGTATGGCAAGATTATCATGACAAAGCATGAGATGCTTATCCAAATGATGTAAATGACATGTAAAGCATTCATTGTGCACACAAATGTAAAGTGAATGTGATCAATGCAACCTCGCGGCAAAATGATGTCATAGAGAGACGGTTTATCAATAGCATGAATATGGCAATGGATTCTCAACATGTGTATGATATCATGCAATTGAGGATGGGCAATATGATCATGATGTATGAATATGCCCTCAAGGAAGATCACAACAAATTTGCTAAGAAAATGCACAAGCTCATATATCATGGATGACATGGAAGAGGTGCAACAAGACAATCAAATGTGTGTCAATCCATGCATAGGGTGCAAACTTGTGGTGAGAATGGTATGTCCATCGAGCATGACATGTATGAGCGTTAATCAAATATAGAGATGGTGGTGTACCAATGCTCGGCGTCGTGGGCAAGAGTGGAAAACCAAGGTGCATCCAATAAGTCCGAAAGGCCCTCAATGTGAAGGTCCATGTAGCCAATCTCCAATGTCGCTCCTCCGCTCACTTAGATGTGGTATGTAGACAACAAGAAGGAAACAACACGAAAGAGTGACCCATCCAATGTGCAAACTTGAGGATGGCTCAAAGAGAAGGAGTTCACCTTATGAATGTTCTCAAGATGTTGGAGTTGCACATCATGGATGCTCTTCACATAGCCAATATGTCTCATGACTTGCATGTTTTGTGAATCCTTCCAAATGAAAGAACATGACAACACTTGAAAAAAAAATGAGGTTAGCGAAAGTGCAAAACCTATCATTCGTGTGGTAAGATACTACAAGTGTATGCATCATGCTCATCATTAGAAAGGACAAGGGAGCATTGCATAGTATGGAGGCATATGATGTGCAGAACAACCAAATGTAATATTCTCATTCTAAAATACATGCATCACAAGTATATATGTCAAAGTCTCCAAGATCAATAACATAGTATGGTTGCACTCAATA